>WAAF01016418.1:70245-95908 GCA_013400475.1 Tricholaema leucomelas
GGCAGGGCGGGGCAGGGCAGGGCTGGGCAGGGCTGGGCAGGGTCTATGCCTTTGGAGGAACCAACTCCCCCCCCACACGCCCCAGCCCCCTCAAAGAAAGCTTCCCGAGCAGACCTACCCCTAGCTGTGAAAGGGAAACCCCTAGCGAAGGGAAACAGGGAAAAAATCCTTGTTTCTGGACCCGGGGCAGGGGAAGCCCAAAAATGAAGGAAAAAAGGACCCCGGGGGGAGGAGGGCAGGAGAGGCCAAGCCAAAAGAAGAATCGTAACAAAAAGAGCAAAGCTGCGCAGGTCACAGCCTCGGGGAGCCCTGGGGGGTGGCCTCACTACCCACCCCCCACCGCCCCCAGGCACCGTTTGGGGGTTGGAGTGAGGCTGGGGAGGAGTTGGGGCAGGGTTGGGGGAGGGGAACTGCCTGCAGACCCCAGGGCCGAGGCGTTTTGCCCCATCTTAGCCCCATCAAACTTCCCCCCAGGAAAAAAAAAAGGGATTTAAAACAACAACAAAAAGCAAACTGAAGACCCGAGGCGGGGGGTGGGGGTCCCCTCGTCTCCGGGGGGTGGATTCCAGGTATAGCACCATGAAGTTGGCATCTTGATCTCCACCGGCTGCCCCTCTCCCCCCCTCTTCCTCTCCATGCCCCTCCAGGAGAGGCTTGAGGTGAAATATTGCACTTGGTTATTTTGTCTTTTTCTTTCTCTTCTTTTCCTTTTAGGTTCTGAATTTCCTCGACCCAGGTCACCACAGGGCAGCACCCGACCGAGGTGGGGGGGGAGGACGGCACTTGAGCAAGGGGCTTCCTGGGGTGTGTGTGGCGGCTGGGCCATCTCAAAGGGCCCTTGCAGGGGGCTGGACTCGTTAAAAAAAAATACCCCCCCCCAAATAAACCAAAAATTCCAAAGGTTTAGCCAGGAAATAAATGGTCCAAAATGCTCCTCGGGGAAGCAAGGTGGGGTTGTTGAGAGGAGCCTGGTGCTCCTAGGAGGGGCATGTGAAAAAAAAGGGAAGGGGGGGAGCTAAAGGAGATGACCCCCCTAAAAAAAGCCCGCAAAAATATACATCTGTGTCTATAGATCTGCCTCTACCTTCAGGAGCCTCAAAAAAAAACCCAAATTAACCCCCAAAGAAAATCCTTTTGCCTCTGGAGGGTCCCAGGGGCCGTGGGGGGCATAGGGGTGTGTCAGGGTGCCCAGGCCCCTCAGGGGGTTAAGTGCTTAGTGAGTTGGGGAGGGGGAAAAATTGTGAGGAGTACTCCAGGGAGACCCCAGCCCCAGAGACCCAAAGTCGGGGGAAGATAGAGAGCTTCAGAATTGCACAAAATGAGAACAGGGCACAGGAAAAGCACAAAAAAAACAAAAGAAAGCAAAAAAAAATGTTTAAAAAGGCCAATAAAAGCCCCAAAAAAAACAAAAGAGAGCCCAGGAGCAGCAAAGCTGGGGCTGGGCAGAACTGGGTGCCAAGGAGGGGAGAGAGGACAGGGGCATGGGGGCAACTGGGATGGGGTTGGAAGAGGAGAAGGAGGAAGAGCAGAGCCTGTCAGGGTGCAGGGTAAGTGCAAATTGAGCCTTTCTCAGCCGGCTCCATGTGGCTCCTTCCTTGCTTTGGGTTCACTGCTCACCGGGCGCCGTCGCCACCAGCCCTCTGCCACCAGCCCTCTGCCGCCAGCCCACTGCCATCGTCCGTGGTGCCAGCGCGAGGCTGCTGCGGCTCCAGAGTGCGCGGGGCGGGGGGGAACGGTGGTGGGGACCCCCTGCCCACGGCCACTTCTTGGTGTCCTGCTCAGTCCTGGTCCTGCTCCAGAGCCCACGTGAGGGGGTCCTGGTATGGCAGCCACTCCCATGCCAGGGGCTTCTTGGACTTGGTCAGTGGGCAATGGCTCCTTGTCAAGGACAGGGGTTGGGATCTGGTGTTGGGCTGCTGAGATCCGAGGTGCTGAGATCCAGTCTGCTGGGATCCAAGGTGTTGGGAGCCAAGGTGTTGGATCCAGGGTGGTGGATTTGAGGTGGTGGATCCAAGGTGTCGCATCCAAAGTGTTGGGAACCAATGTGATAAGATCCAAAGTGTTGGGATCCAAGGTGCTGGGATCCAAGGTGCTGGGATCCAAGGTGTGGGGATCCAAGGTGCTGGGATTCAAGGTTCTGGGATCCAAGGTGTTGTATCCAGGGTGTTGGGATCAGTGTCCCCAGCTGCTTTGGCCAAGCCCCAGGCCCGGTGGCACCAAGCTGTGGCCCGTTGCAGCTCCTTGCCTCCACTGCCCCCCTGAGTCAGCACTGGGCCTGCCCTTAGAGACCAGAACCAGGGGCACCCAAAAGTCAAGTGGCTGCCCCTTGGAAAGTCTTCTGGAAAGGGCAAAAAAAAAAAAAAGGTTTTGGGGGAAAAGCCCCCAGGGGTTAAAGCATCCATTTAGCAGAGCAGGAAGAGAGGAGAAAGAGCAAAGCAAAACCACAACACGAGTGAAAAAAAAATCTAAACTTTGTCATCAAAATAAAAGAGGCAAAACCAAGCTGGGGGAGGGTTTGGAGCAGACCTTGTCCTCACCTGGGAGGGGGCCAAGGAGGTGACCTCCGGCAGTGACGGAAAACCAAACGGGGCGTAGAGGTGGTGGGGAGGGGACAGCCAGGCCGGGCTGGAAATGTTTCCTTGTGTGGGTTTGTTTCTTTCCTGTGTTTTTTTTCCTCACTTTCTGCTTTGTTTCCGTTTTCTCTGCTGGGTCTTTCCCTCTGCCCCTGCCGGCGGGAGGCAGCAGCGCAGGCACCGCGTGCGGGGGCCGGGGCAGGGCTATTTCTGCCCGCTGATGGACTGAGATATGGAGCGGGGGGGGATCATATCCAACAAGTATTCCCGCTGCCGGTCCGCCAGGCTCGATGCCTTGTGACCCCCCATGCCTGCGTTCAGGTAGGCGATGTTCACACCTGGGCAGAGAGCAGCTGGGGGTCAGAGAGTCAAACCCGTGCCAGCAGCCCAGCACCACCACGGCCACCAAACCCTGTCCCCCAGGATGCCTGCCGGGGGGCTGATGGAGGGAGGTTCTCCTCTCCCTCTACTCTGCCCTGCTGAGACCTCATCTTGAGTACTGCCTTCAGTTTTGGGTTCCCCAGTTGAAGAGGGACAGGGATCTGCTGGAGAGAGTCCAAGGGAGGGCTACAAGGATGATGAGGGGACTGGAGCACTGCCTGGTGAGGAGAAGCTGAGGGACTTGGGGCTGTTCAGTTTGGAGAAGACTGAGAGGGGATTTAATCAATGATTATCAATATCTGAGGGCTGGGAGTCAGGAAGTAGGGGGACAGGCTCTGCTCACTTCTCCCTGGGATAGGACAAGCACAAGGGGGAACTCCTTTACTGTAAGGGTCCCAGAGCAGTGGCACAGGCTCCCCAGAGAGGTTGTGGAGTCTCTTTCTCTGGAGGACTTTCAAGGCTTGTTTGGATGTGTTCCTGTGTGACCTGAGCTAGACTGTGTAGTCCTGACCTGGCAGGTGGTTTGGACTCGATAATCTATTTGGGTCCCTTCCAACCCCTAATATCTGTGATCCTGTGATCTGTGATCCTGTTTCCTGAACACTCCCCTGGGGGCTTGGGAACTCCACTGCCTTCCCTGGGCAGCCTTCTCTACCCCAGCCGTTTGTGCCATCATGTTGGTCACAATGACAACCAGCCTGGGCAACGCTTCCCACACAAACCCAAACAGGACAGGAGCACCCACCCCAGCCCCAGGTAGCTCCAGCCCCATGCTCTTACCTGGCATGCCCAGGAGTCCTCCTGCCACTGAGAGCTGCGGTGCCTGCGCGAAGTTGGAGAGCATGGAGCGGGCAGAGGTGGGGATGCCACGCTGCAGGGTGCTCTGTGGCTGGGGAGCCTGGGGGCAGGAGAGCAGAGCTGGTCGGGAGGCAGAGGGACCAGCAGCATCACCCAGCCCTCTGGCAGCACAGGGGATGCAGCCAGAGGGTGAAGAACCAGTGGTGGGGCCTGGCTGGTACATGGAAATGGGAGTTGGGGGCCATGAGGCAGCAGAGCCTGGGGTCAAGCTGCAGGAGAGACATGGCAGGGACCCAGGGGGGAAGAGCTGTAGAGGAGGCCAAGCAACAGGTACCATCTGGAGGAAATGGGGTGCAGGGCATTTAAGTGAAAGGCCACCCTAGAGGAAAAGGGGCAGACAGACCCCAAAGCTGCTGGAAGAGGGATGGCAGTGGGATGCCCACACCTCCCTCCTGGTCAGTGAGCACCCACTGTGCCCACCTCAGACTGAGACCACCCAGCTGGGCTACAAGAGAGAGGACACTGGGCCAGGAGGCCAGTGCTGGGTATGAAGAGGGCCAAGAGGGCAGCAGTGGGTGTGGGTAGGGCCAGAAGGCTGCTCACCTGCCGCAGTGTATGGTGCCTCATGATGTTCTCCTGCTTGCTGACGCTGGACACGGCTGGAGCAGAGGTGGGGGACAGGGCTGCCTGCTGCTGTAGCCTCTGCTCAATCTCCTGAGAGAGAGAACCAGAATTACCCTCAGAGGCTTCCTCTAACCCACACAGTTAGAGCCGATTGTCCCAGGATGACACCCAGGGCTGAGCTGGGCTCCAGGGAGACCTAAGAGCAGCAGCCTTCCAGTACATGAAGGGGTTCCAGGAGAGCTGGGGAGGAACTCTGGACAAGGGCTGGGGAGTGCCAGGACAAGGCAAAATGGGTTTGAGCTGGGCGAGGGGAGACTGAGACTAGAGAGGAGGAGGAAATTCTTTAGAGTGGGTTTAGTGAGAGCCTGGAACAGGTTGCCCAGGTAGATGGGAGATGCCCCATGCCTGGAACTGCTCCAGGTCAGCTGGTTTGGGGCTCTGGTTGGGGATGTCCCTGCTGGCTGCAGGGACTTGTATTGGATGAACTCTGAAGGTCCCTTCCAGACCAAGGCTCTCTCTCATCCTAGGAGTTAAATCCCCCTTCCACAGGTCAGGGAGCAGCTCAGCCACTTCCAGTGCACACCAGGAAAGTCAGCAGCAAACCCCAGAAGGTTGTCCCTGCCCAGACCTAGAGCTGCACGTCCAGAGGACGCTGCAGGACTGTGGCCACTCAGCACCAGCCCAGCGCTGCTAGAACCTCCTCAGCACCTCCAAGCCACTCAGGCTCACACCTGAGCAACCCCAACTGGATCTGTGCAAAGGGAGGGGGCAGCAGGGCAGTGCTGCAGCCTGGCTGGGGACCCCAGGCTCTGCCCCTACCCCAGCACAGAATCACAGCAATATCCAGGTTGGCAGAGCTCCTCAGGATCACCAAGTCCAACCTCTAACCTTACTCCACAAGATTCACCTTAAACCATATCCCTAAGCACCACATCCAAATGACTCTGAAACACATTCAAGGTGGGTGACTCCACCACTTCCCCTGGGCAGCTCATTCCAGTCCTTGACCACTCTCTCCATGAAAAACCTTTTCCTAATGTCCAATCTGAACATCCCCAGGCTCAGTCTGAGGCCATTTCTCCTTGTTCTGTCTCCAGTTACCTGTGAGAAGAGGCCAGCAGCAGCCTCTCCACCATGTCCATTTCAGGTAGCTGGATACACCAATGAGGTCTCCCCTCAGCCTCCTCTTCCTCACACTAACCATCCCCAGCTCCCTCAATCTCTCCTCATCAGGCCCTTCACCAGCTCTGTTGCCCTCCTCTGGACCCGCTCCAGCACCTCCACATCTCTCTTGCATTGCGGTGCCCAAAACTGAGCACAACACTTGCCTGCTCCTGCTGCAGAGCCTTCACAAAGGCATTCTTCAGCCTGTTGGTGTGCTCAGCCTTCAGAGCCTTCTTCTGGTTGGAGGTCATGCACTGCTCACACAGGATCTTGCCACTCTTCTCCTGCTTCCAGTGTGGGGTGAAGTCGGTGCGGCACTGGGCGCAGACAAAGGGCTCCACGCGCAGCAGGGACGTGCAGCTCTTCCCTGGAGCCACCAGAATAGGAGTCAGGGTGGGGAACAGAATCAATCACAGAATGAACAAGGTTGGAAAAAACCTCTGAGGTCATCCAGTCCAACCTACCACCTAACATCCTGTCATGAACTAACCCCTGGCACCAAGTGCCTCATGCAGCCTCCTTTTAAACACCTCCAGGCATAGGCACTCCACCACCTCCCTGGGCAGCCCATTCCAATGCTAATCACTTTCTCTGGGCACAACTTCCTCTTAACATCCAGCCTAAATCTGCCCTGGTACAGCTTGAGGCTGCGTCCCCTTGTTCTGTCCTTGGGTGCCTGGCAGCAGAGCTGAACCCCAGCTGGCTACAACCTCCCTTCAGGGAGCTGCAGACAGCAATGAGCTCTGCCTTGAGCCTCCTCTTCTCCAGGCTGCACATCCCCAGCTCCCTTAGCCTCTCCTCACAGGGTTGTGCTCCAGGCCCCTCACCAGTCTTGCTGCCCTTCTCTGGGCACGTTCCAGCACTTCAACATCTTTCTTAAAATGATGGGCCCAGAACTGGACACAGCACTCAAGGGGTGACCTGAGCAGTGCTGAGCACAGGGGCAGAAGAACTGCCCTGAAACAGGGAACAGGAACCCCCAACACCACTTCCCCCAGCCCATGGGAGGCAAACATTGGAACTGATAGGAGAGGAAATGCACCAGGAGAGGTTTAGTTTGGACACAAGGAAAAATTTCTGTCCTGCAAGAGTGGTCAGGGCCTGGACCAGGCTGCTCAGGGAGGTGGTGGAGTCCCCACAGACTCCCAGCATGGCTAAAGCTGGAAGGGAGCAGAGAGCTCATCTGCTCCAGCCCCCTGCCATGGCATGGACACCTCTAAGTTAAACTCAGCTGCTCAAGGCCTCATCCAGCCTGGCCTTGAGCACCTCCAGGCAGGAGCCAGCCACAGCCTCCCTGGGCAGCCTGTGCCAGACTCTCCCCAACCTGGTACTGCAGAACTTCTTCCTCAGCTCCAGTCTAATCCTGCTCTGCTTCAGCTCCAAATCATTCCTTCTGGCCTGTCTCAGATCCCCTCATGCGAAGTCTCTCTGCAGCCCTCTTGTAGGATCTCTTTAGGCACTGGCAGCAGCTCTGATTTCCCCCTGGAGCCTTGTCCTCTCCAGGCTGCCCAGCCTCAGCTCTCTCAGCCTGTCCTCACAGCAGAACTGCTCCAGCCCTTGACTCATTCTGGTGGCCTCCTCTGGCCTCATTCCAGCAGCTCTGTGCCCTTCTCCTGCTGGGGACATCAGAGCTGGAAGCAGTGCTGCAAGTGGGGTCTCAGCACAGCAGGGCAAGGATGCCAGGCAGGTGGCAGCGGAACTGCAGCTGGGCTCACCCTGGCTGTCGATGACACTCTGCACCACCTCCTCCAGCCCCACCATGTAGATGAATTCGCTGTTGGCTGCGCTGGGCAGGAAGTGCAGCAGGGGGGCAGGTGGCTTCGGCGGGGGGATCTCCAGCAGAGTCTTCTCCAGCTGCTTGCGCAGTGCCAGCTTGGCAGCTGCCTGCGAGTTGGCAGCGTCGTTCAGGGCGCTGGGGCTGGGCAGAGGTGAGGACACTCTGTTGACAGTGCCAGGCTGGATGTGGGAGGCAAGGTTCATGTAGATGGCTGAGGACGACGTACGCTGGCATGGGACAGACGAGCTGGATTGCTGGGCAGGAGAGCAGGGGGTTAAAGTGGGCACCAACAGAGAGCCAGCCCCAGCCTCACTTGGCTGCCTCAGGCCAGCTTCTCAAAATCCCACCCCCATTCCCAAAGTGAACCTGAGAGACAGCAGCTGTGCTGGGATTCATCAAACCCCCAATGCCAGCATGGTGGCCTGGGAAAAGACCTCTGTAGATATCTGATCCAACCCCCCGAGCCAGCTGGTGCCTGTTCAGGTGTGGGACTGGCTGGCATCACAGCCTGGAACAAGAGACTGGATGCAGAGGGAGCTGAGGCGCTGCCTGGAGAAAGGTTAGGCTGCTCCAGCAGTACCAGTGCTGAACTGGGAAGGGTCTCTGGATGCGCCTCTGCCTCATTGACATCTTCCTGCTCCCCAGAAGGAAAGCAAACAGGTTCCAGAGTCCTGCTGCTGTGCTCCTCGGGGAGCAAGAGTTTGGTGCCAGCTGTAGGGAGAGGAACCAGAACTGCTCCCAGACCACTTTACTAGGGTCCTTGTGGCATCAGCAGCACGGGAGGCCAGGGCTGAGATGGTGATGGTTTGGCAGCTCCAAAGTGGAAGTTTTTAAACTCTTTTTATTTGCATTTCCCACATAGGCCAGGGACAGAATCAGAGTCCCCAAATTCCAGCAGTGGGAGTGGGAAGAGGCCACCTGGAGATCAGGCAGCAGAAGAGTGCCCAGGAGCCCTCATTCACTCGGGATCCATTTCCACCTGCAGGCCTTGCTCCACCATCTCCACATCGAGCTCTGGGCATCCTCCTGGCACACCCCAGTACCCCTCCAGTCCTCCTCCCTGCTCACTCCACAGCCGCCCGAGCCCGCCAGGGTCCCATACCGGCTGGTAGCTGATGGCTGGATTCATGCTGGGAGTTGTGGTGCGGATGAGGCCAGGCTTGGGGGGCACCCTCTGCCCCTGCAGCTGGGCAGGGTTCGGGGCAATCACACGCTGGGACATCAGCATATGGGGCAGGGTCGTGTTTGTGGCAGACCTGATGACGCTGTGACCCTGTGGGGAGAGCAAAGCAACCATTGTAGGGCGAAGGAGTGGACCTTGGAGCTTCCCAACCAGGTGCTGCAAGAGCAAAGCTTCTCCACCGACCCCAACAGGAGGCTGCTGCAGGAGGATGACAGAAGTGCTGTGGCTGGCAAAGGCCCTGGGCATCAGGGAACTCAATCCTGCAGGCAAAGCCCCTGGGCATCACAGAACCCAAGTGTGCTCCAACCACCACGGCTGTGGCTAAGCCAAGACACCCAGCATCACAGCTCTGTGGATTTAAACATCTCCAGGGACAGGGACTCAGCCACCTCCTTGGGCAGCCTGCTGCAGTGTTCCAGCACCCCCATGGTAAAGAAGCTCTTCCTCAAACCCAGCTCTTCAGCTTAAAACTCTCCACACCTCCTGTCCCACCTTCTCCTCCTCTCCATTCTTCCAGATGAGCTTCCTCGGTGTCCCAGTAAGAAAGCCTCACAAAGGCTGCCCAAACAATGAGCTTCCTCTTCTCCTCCAGCCCATTTCCTTCACCATCCCTGTCCCACTGAGAAGCCACAATGGGCCTGACCTGAGTCGTTGCCATAGCAAAACAAACAAATGCCACAAACAAAGATGATGCTCCATGGAGGAAGGGAAGGAGCAGCAAGGCTGCAGTGGAAGTCTTGCAAGAGCAGGATGGAAAGGCACAGGCAGAGGGGCTGGAGGATCAGAGAACCATCAGGGTTGGAAAAGCCTCTGAGATTATCCAGTCCAACCATCAACCACAACAACCACCAAACCCATCCCCAGGGTTCTTGAACACCTGCAGGTATGGAGCCCTCAACACCTCCCTGGGGGTCCCTGACTACTCCTGCAGAAATTGTTCCTCGTGTCCAACCTCAGCCTCTCCTGGGGCAACCTGAAGCCATTTCCTCTTGTCCCTTGTTCCTCAGGAGAAGAGTCCAACCCCAACTGGTTCCAGCCTCCTTTCAGGTAGGTGTAGAGTGAGAAGGTCTCCCCTTGGGGCCACCACATCTAAACTCAGCTCCTTCCACCTCATAAGCCCAGAGGCAGTGGCTGGGTTCATGCCCAGGCCTCCCTGCTGAAAGTGCTGCTGCTTGTAGAGCAGCAGGTAGGTCTGGAACTGCCCTGGCAGGGCACCTAGGCAGGCACCAAGTGTTACAAGGATGACCCGGTCTGCACTGATCAACTTCAGAGGTTACTTTGCCTGCAGAAGGAATTTCCCAGCTCCACTGTGGAACCTCAGATTGTTCTCCTCATGGCACTAGCACTGATCTGCCTCCTGCAAGAGCCTCAAAGCTGGGCAGAGACAGTGGCAGAGTGCAGTGTGGGCACCTTCTGGGGCAGCAGAGGCTGCTGGGCAGGCTCACCTGTAATGTCCTTAAGTTTTGAGGCTCAACCCCCTGAGCTCCAGGCCTGGAGGGAAGCTTGGACAGTCCCTGCTGTCCCACGTGGGCAGGAGAAGGCTGCACGATGGATGCTGCGTTTGGGACCACTGGAGTCTAGATCGAGGGATGAGAAGTGGCATCAGGGCTTGGCAGGGCCCTGCTGATGACCCAGCCCCATCAAAGCCACATCAGATGCTCAGAGCTGCCTGGCATCACCTCCTCAGCTGGCCCATAGGCAGCCTGCCAGGGACGCTGAGGCTGCGCATTTTCCACAGACTCTTTGGTAGGAAACATCCCACAGGAGGAGTGATGTGGAGTCAAGTGAGACCCCAGAGCAGAGCCTTTGTCTTTGCCCACCAACTCCTTCCCCTCCTCCCCACCCAGCCAGAGGATGCTGCTCAGAGCTTCACCTTCTGGACCACATTTTCCTTCTGCAGCTGGCTCTGCCTCAGCTTCTTCAGCAGCACTAGCCTGGCCTCCTCCAGCCGCAGCTCGTCCCGGAGCTGCTTGATGAGCTGCTGCCGCTCCTCGATGCTTTTCCCCTGCACAGAGCCCACAAATCAGTCAAAACCCCAGAACCCTGCTTTGCTGGCTGTCCTGGGCTGCCAACCCATGACACTGGCAAGGGGGTGTGAGGAAGGCTGAAGACAAGCCAGAGCTGTACCCTGGGTAACCGCAGATGACGGAGCTGGATTGCTCCAGCCAGGAGACAGCTCAGAGCCCCACTCAGCTCTCACATTATGCCCAGAACAGCAGAATGGTTCCTTGCTGGAGCAGCCTCCCAAGGCCAGGAGAAAAGTCCTCACCTTGAACATCTCCAGGTTGGCTGCCTTGAGCCTCTCCTCCATGCGAGAGCTGGCGCGGGGGCTGGAGGCTTCGTTGTCGGACAGGACGATGACA
Source organism: Tricholaema leucomelas (assembly GCA_013400475.1). Classification (NCBI taxonomy): domain Eukaryota; kingdom Metazoa; phylum Chordata; class Aves; order Piciformes; family Lybiidae; genus Tricholaema lacrymosa; species Tricholaema leucomelas. The sequence continues at coordinate 81,109 of WAAF01016418.1, forward strand.
TCCGGGGATGGCGTCAGGCGGCCTCTGTCCTGCTCACTGCAGGCAGAAAGCAAAACTGAGCCACAGCAGCAGGGAACCAGAGCAGGACAATCCCCTGCTCCACCACGGATGTGAACAGGAGCTGGGCACTGCTCTCCCTGCCTGGAGAGCTTCACCAGCTTGAGAATCTCTGCCCAGAGAAGGAAAAACCAAATCATCAACCCAACACCATCACGGCCACCAGACCATGGCCAAAGTGCCAGGACTGAGACTAGAGGTGAGGAAGAAATTCTTGAGATTAAGGGTGGGGAGAGCCTGGCACAGGCTGCCCACAGAGGCTGTGGATGGTGTTCGAGGCCAGGCTGGATGAGGCCTTGGGCAGTCTGGCTGGTGGAGGTGTCCCTGGCCACAGCAGGGGGTTGGCACTGGATGACCTTTGAGGTCCCTTCTGACCCAACCCATTCTAGGATTCTGTGACCTCCAGCACACCCAGAGTGATAAAACATCAGATCTGGGTCCAAGCTCTCCACTGCAGGCTGCTGCTGCTACTGAGCTTCCAGGAGCATCCAGTTCCTCTTTTATTTACACTCCACAGAGGGCTGGGGGGAGCCAAGCCAGAGTCCAAACAGCCAGGGCAAAACAGGGACATCTGCAAGAGCCCTCGGAGCCCTCAAGGCTGCTTTGTTTTCTTCTGTCACGGGGAGGAAGCAGAATTACAACAAAACTACTGGTAGGAGCTGTGGGAGGCAAGCTGAGGTGAGAAGATGTGGAGCATGGTTCCAAACAAACTCCAGCTCGGGGACCCCTTCCAAAACCCAACCTCCTCGGCCTCGCTTCTCCTGCTGTGGAGAAAATCCTGCAGCTGATTGGGGTTTTCTGCCTCTTTTCAGGGCTGATTTCTCTCCAGTGTCCACATCCTAGTGCCCTGCTCAACTCCCCCCCACATCTTACCCAGCTCAGAGAGCTCAAAACTCTCCAAGGTGCCTGCAGTCACTGACCCACAGCCAAACTCAATCCCACAGGATCCAACACCCTGGGAGCCTCAACCCATTTCCCAGGTGGCTGAGAACCACAGAGCCATGGAACCCTTTGGGCTGGAGAAGACCTCCAAGATCCTCGAGGCTCTGCTGGCACCTTGCAGACCGAGATCTGGCCCTGCACAGCCTGCTGGAGATGTCCCTGTCCACTACAGGGGGCTGGACAAGATGACCTTGGAGGGTGCCTCCCCACCCAGTGCAATCGTGACTCTGACCCTGGAAGGGCTCCCCCAGGCCCCATTTCATTTGACTTGGGCTCTTGCACCTGGCAGAGCTTGGGGCTGCCTGGCACCCACCTCCTCCTGGCACTCATGTCCACCGGCTCGTCATTGATGTTCTCCTTGCCAGGCCTCCCTGCAGTCCTACCCTCCCCGTGGGGCCGCAGGCTCCCGTTCAGCTTCTCCTCGTAGACTTTCACCCCATCCTGTTTCACTGGCAGCTCGTGGGGCACCTCGATGCCTGAAAGGTCTTTCCTCTTCAGCAGTGCCAGCATCTTGAGGCGCTCCATGGCCTCATGCCCCTCCATCTTCAGTCTCTTGGCCAGGACATCGTCGCGCTCCTCCGCTGGGTCTAGGCTGCGCTTCAGGAGGTTCAAGCGCAGAGCATCCTCTGTCATTCTGTCCATCCTGTGGCACAGGGGGGCACCGGTCAGGACCACAGCAAACAGAAAAGAGTTGTGGTAGCCCCAGCTTAATCTCCGCCTTCCCTGGGGGCTGGCGGGGACCTCTGTGCCCAGCCTCCCCCTCAGGGAGCACAGCACCCAGCACCCACGCGTGGGGCGTGCAGGGACCTGCTGCCAGCCCTATCCCAAACCAGCCAGGCTGGAGTTTCCCAAGCAGGAGGAACCACACAAACCCGATGGGGGAGAGTACTCTAGAGCTCTCAGGAAGCAGGGCAGAACCCCTGGGCCCACATTAAAACTTGGCTGTGATTTGATGAGAGTCACTGGGAAGGGGAGATGGCAGCCTCCAGGTCACCCAGGGACATGAGGGCAGCTCAGCTCCTCCTCTGCTGCCAGCTACATGCCCCGGAGTTTGGTGTTTGGAGGGGGGAACCTGAGCTGTGCTCTGAGTCCTCCTGTTATCCATACAGCACCGAGCCTGGCAGTGAGCTTCCAGCCCCCCCGACGAGGTCTCCTGCTCCTTCAGCACTTCTGTTTGAAGCTGCCCCATGAGTTGGGGAGGAAATGGGAGGCACCAAGGGATGGAGGCACAGAAAGAGGGTAAGGAATGGAGGCACCAAAGGAGGGAGGCACACAGGGACCATCCCCCCCATCTCTCCATCCTCCCTGCCCCTCCTCCAGGTGCAGAAATGCCCCAGGGCAAACAGATGCAGTCAAAAGAGGAAGGAGCTGCAGAGCCTATCCCAGCCCCATCTCTTTGCTCTCAGGCTGATAAGAAACCAGCTCCAACAGCACAAAAAAACAACCACGAGAGCTCCACCAGGAAGGGCAAGACCAGCCTGGTGAAGTCTCTGCAGGCTGTGGCTGATGCCAAGCAACTGGGGAAGAAGTCAGGGTTCAGATGTGATCAGCTCAACAGTGTTGAGCTCTTTTGTCTTCCCTCTCCACACGGCAGCAGCTCACAGGGGCTGGATAATGAGCTCTGAGCTGGGAGACAGAGCCAAAGCAGCCAAATCTTGGCTACTCAGCCTCAGGTGGAGCTTCCAAAGCTTGGCTCCAAGTCACCCAAGAGGTTTGCTGAGCCAAAGCTCTGCCAGGACAGCATTGTCCCGGCTCTGTCCTCGGTCCCCTCTCACCACACCTGCCACAGAGCTCAGCTATGGTACCAGTGCAGCCCCTAGGGCACCAACGGTGCGAGAAGAACCTTGGTCCCCCCGAGACAGATCGAAGGGGAGAGGGCAGCAGGGACACAAAGCCAAATCTGCAGTGAAACGGCACCAAGGGAAGCCCCAGCAGGTGTGGTGGTCCCAGACGTGTGGTGCCCACCACAGCAGGCTTCTACCCCAGCCTGGTTTGAGGCTGCCACCCTCAACAGTGCTCTGCTCGCCAAGGGTCCTCTGCTCCAGCCACACCAAGAGGGACAGGCAGGGGCAGGCTGACGGAGACTCCCAGCCTCCACCTCCAGCCAGCCTCACCTCTCCCGGCAGAGGTGACCCCAGGTCAGGCTGAAGCTGTGAGTGACCAGGGGGCATTTGGCAGAAGGGAAAAATCTTCCTGCAGCCAGCACCATGAAAGGGCCTCCACAGCTGCTTCCACCTGGGGCTTGAACAGCTGCTGCTTCAGTGTTTCAAAAAGTCACGGAATCAGGGAGATTGGAGAAACCCTCCCCGGTCATCCAGTCCAACATCAACCCAGCACCACCATGGCACCAAACCATGTGCCTCAGTGCCAGGGCCACGCCTTTCTTCAGCACCTCCAGGGATGGGGACTCCACCACCTGCCTGGGCAGCCTGTTCCAGTCCCTGACCACTCTTGCAGGACACAAATTGTTTCTCATTGCCAATGTGAACCTCCCCTGAGGCATTTTCTCTTTTCCTGTCACTTGAAACTAGAGGACGCAGCAAGAGCACACCCCCAGGTAGTGCGGTGCCCACTCCATGGTGCCATCACCTCACAGCACAGAACTCCAGCAGGAGCAGTTTGAGAACATCACTCTGAGGTGCAGAAGAGGAATGTGAGACCTTGAGTAGCCTGGGCAGGGGGAGGTGCCCCTGACCATGCAGGGGGTTGGAACTGGCTGATCTTCAAGGCCCCTTCCAGCCTAAGACATTCTATGGTTCTGTGAACACACTGCACAGGAAACCACAGTCTCCACCACTGAGGAGACCACAACCCAGCAGCCTCCACACTGCCCAGCAGCCTCCAGCACCCCCTGGTCCCAGGCCCAGCCCCCTGGCAGCAGCACCTGGCAGCAGGACTGGGCTGAGCAGGCCATGAGTGCCCCCCTTGCTGGAAGAGACACCAAAGGTTCTCCCCCCTTGGAGGCTTCAGTGCCCGAAGCAAACCAAAGGTGCTGTTAGCAGCAGCAGGTCCCACAACTATTTTGATCCTTCCCAGAGGTTTTCCAGGGTGGGGAATGAGCAGATCCAATAAAAATCCAATGGGGCCCTTCGACCTCCACACTGGACGGCTGGAGGGGGAGGGGAAGAGCTGCAGCTTTACTGGCAGCTCCTCGACTGCAACCCTGGGCACAGCACTGGGCACGGGGGGAGGCTGCTGGACTCGGACCAGAGAACAGCAACAAGAGGAGGAGGTGTCCAGGGAGGGCTTCCTGGGGAGCCTGAAGGTCAGGCAGGCAGAGCCGCAGGACAGCAGCGAGGACAGCTCTGTGGCGTGCCCGCTGGGGGAGGCCAGGCTGGGAACACCTCCTCCTGAGCAGCCGCTTGTGACCGCAGGGCAAGCCCCAGGGAGCTGCTCTGGGGCAAGGCCACCACAGCCAGGAGACCACCACGGCCCCTGCAGGCCTCCTCCAGCTCCTGCTGGAGATTCCCAGCCAGCTACACTCCTGGCAGCACCAACACGGGCAGGCACCAGCTGCTGGGACACACTGGGACACTCCGGATCAGCCAAGTGAGCGCAGCCTCGTTTTTTGCCCTGCTTTGGACTCAACATGAGGGATCCACTCAGCACAAGAGATCCCTCACCTGCCATGAGGGATCCCTGACCTGCTGAGGAACCTCTGATCACCCCAAGGGATCCCTGATCTGCCACAACGGATCTTGGATCCACCTCCTCTCCCAGACAGCTGTGGCTGAAGCCTCCTGCAGCTGCTCCTGGCCCCTGGTTGCTGCCCTCCTGACGGATCTCCAGGAGATCCACTCTGACACTCTTGTGAAGGAAAGTCTGCCCCAGTTGCTGAAGGGTCCCCAGTCCCATCCAGCTTCCTCCCGCACATTTGCTCCAGCAGCACAGGGAGTCACTGCCAGGAACTGGTGCTTAGAGCCAAGAGGTTTCCCTGGATCCCTGTCTCCTGGGGAGCAGGAGAAAACAAGGAAAGAGCAGGACAGAGGCCAGTCCTGGTGCCTGCCCAGGTCCTGCTGATGTGCTCCATGGCCACACCTTCATCTTCAGTTACCTGCCCCAGTACCTCACACCCTCACTGCACTTCTGGTGCCCAGCTTAAGCCTGCCCTGCTCCAGCCCTTGTCCTGGAACTCCAGGCCCTTCTGAACAGTCCCTCCCTAGCCCTCCTGGAGCCCCTTCAAGGCTGCTCTAAGGGCCTCCCTAGAGCCCTCCTCCAGGCTGAACAGCCCCAATGCTGCCAGCCCGTGCCCACAGCAGACTCTGAACATCTTGGTGGCCTCCTCTGGCCCCATTCCAGCAGATCCAGGTCCTTCTTGTGCTGGCGGCCCCAGAGCTGGACACAGCTCACACCAGGCTTGGAGGCACACCCTGTGCCACAGGGTTTGGCTCCTCATGCAGAGCCTGTGGGCCGAGGCAATTGTGCCCAAGGGCTGCCCAGAGCCTGGCACATTTCAGGGCTCCGACGTCTTCTCCCATGCAGGCTGAGCTCAGCCCAGCACCGCCGTGGCGCATCTCAGCCTGGCACACATAAAATGGCTCCCAAGGCAGCGCTCCATGCAGGGTACAAAGGGGGGGAAACAACCCCAAAGCGAGGGGGTCCTGCCCTAGCAGCTGGGTGGCCTGAGCAGAGACCTCCAAGGGCAGCAAAGGGAAGGAAGAAAGCACTGCAAGGCCCCTGGCAGCGCCGACCCAAAGCGCAGCTGCCAGCTGGATCTTGGTGCTGAGGTGTGGAGGAAACCCTGAGCCAGGCTGGGACTGAGCCCCCCAGGGCAGCCTGGAGCCCTGTGCAGGGCCCGGGGTGCAGGCAATGGAGGAGAGGCTGCAGGGTCTCCAGTGGGGACAGGGCTGGAGAGCAACCTAGGGTCCAAACCCCAAACAAAGAGCAAGGAGAGGCTGGGGAAGGGAGGCAGTGAGCTCGGAGAGGAGGCACTCGAGAAGTGGGGGGCAAGGGGAGGGCTCTCCTGCTCGGGAAGTGGGAATCACAACCCAGAAAATACAAAGGGAATGTTTGGGAAGCCAGGGAGAGCTCAGCCGGGGTCGGGAGCTGCCTCTGCCCACAGTAGGCTGTAAATCCTCAGCGTGGCTCCGGCGCAAACCCATCCGGCAGCTCCGCGGCTTCCCCCCCAGCCTAGCCCTGCTGCTTCCTCCGCCCAGCGACTCCTGGGCACAGCCTCCTGGCTGGGATCCCGCAGGCGTCGTGGACCCCTCGCAGCTGCACCCTGGCTGATGAGGACCCACCGGTGGCTGCAGACCGAGGCTGCGGGGCTGGAGGCCACCCCCACCCCCGAGCACCTTAGCTTGCCCCCAGCCTAGATCGCTGCTGGCGGGCTTGGGCCAGCCCCCAGGCACTGCAGTCCTGCGGTGAGCTCTTCAACGACCCAAGGGGAGGGAGCAGGAGGGGGCTGAGCGAATGCCACCTTCCCTCTCCTCTCTTCCCCTCCTTTTCCTGCTTTCCCTCTCCTCTCTTCCCCTCCCTAGTTCCCGTTTCCAGTCAAGTTCATCCCTCAGGATCCATTCACTGTCCCAGGGAGCTGCCACCTTACCCCAGAACTCCAAAAACAGATGGAGAGTACAGGGAAGAAAGCCTCTCGGTGAGGGCAAACTAAGATAAACCCCCCCAGGAAAACCAATTAAACCCTAACACCTCCCCCGCGTCACTGGGGCGAACTCGGCAACACTGGGGCAAGCTGGAAAACTCTCCCCACTCTCAGTGAATTGCTGGCGCAAGGAATGAAGGGAAAACCAGACTGGTAAGCGGGGCTGGGGGGAACCGAGACTGAGTAAACTGGGGGCTGGGTGAGCCGGGACTGGGTGAACTGTGGCCTGGGTGAGCCGGGTCTGAGTGAGTCTGGACTGAATGAAGTGGGGACTGGGTGAGCTGGGTCTGAGTGAGCCTGAACTGAGTGAACTGGGGCTGGCCGATCAGGGACTGGACGGTGCAGGGCTCGGTGAGCCGGGGCTGGCCGATGCGGGACTTGCCGGTTAGGGACTGTTCGATGCGGGCACGCCACAGGCTCCGGCCTCCTTTTCCGAGGGCGCAGGGCGATTTCCTCGACTGCGGCCCTGCCTTTGTGCGCCGGCTCCTGCCCAGTGCTGGCTGCCAGCCACGAGAGCCGGGAGCCAGCATCAGGGCCAGGGGTGGCAGAGGCAGAGATGGAGAAGGGGGTGGACAAGCAGACAACCAAGCGGCAGATGAAGGGAGTGTCAAACCCACCCATCGGGGCTACAAGGGGGGCAGAAACGCCGCTAGTGCCCGGCCCCAACAGCCAGGCTCGGGTTTTTGCTTGCAGCAGATTTAGGAATTCCACTGGACTAGTGATGGAGAGGTGGAGGTGGGGAGAGAAGGGAAGAGCTCCGACAGCAGGCAGAAGCCACAGTGCACACCCTCCCCCCTTCAAACGTTCTGGTCAAACATTCCGGGGAGCTGCCAAACTCAGGTTAAAAAGGAAAGGAAATAAGCCCCAACCCCAAAAATCCAACCCCAAAAATCCAACCCCAGAGCCGATCCCCCCCCAAACCCGGCACCCCCAGAGCGCCTTTGTCTGCTGAAGAGACGGAGAGGTCCGGGTCCGAGGGGTACTTACAGGTACAGCACTGCCGCTGCCTCCTCCAGGTGGCAAGAGAATTGGGCAGCAGAGGCAAGAGGCAGAGCGGGCACGGCGGGGGGGGCGGCGGCGAGCGAGAAAGGTTGAGAGAGGAAGATGAGGAAGAGGAGGCTGGGTCGGGGGTGCGGAGGAGCCCTCTCGGCAGAGCCCAGGCGGCCCCGCGTGCCATCCCCCTCCAGGGACCTGCGGCAGCCCTGTCTGGAGCGGGCACTTCCCTGCCAATCATGCGCTGTGCTCTTATATTAAACAAAAGAAAGGGGATGCTTACTTTTACCCAGCATGCTCCGCGGGCAGGGAAAAGGGAAAAAAACCACTAAAAAATAAAACCAGTTGCAGCCGGTTTGTAACCTCGGGACACGGAATTAGCTCCCTCATCCCCCTCTCTTTTCTTGGCGGTGCTCGGTTTTGGGGGATGTGGGGCAGGAGGCTGTCGGCCGCTGCTGGCCACCCCCCGNAACTTTGTCTTCATTCATGAGAGCTCCTTCCCTCCGATGCTGTTTAACTGTTTCACTCCCGAACGCAGCCGCCTGGGCTCCTCCATCTCCCCAGGTTCCTCCGCACAGGTGGCTTTGGTCACCCGCCACGGGCACCGCAGGGCGCAGCGGCCGAGCACCCTCCCACCGCCTGCTGGCTGTGGAATACAACATGGCACAGGAGCTGTGTCCCCTGCCTCTCTTCGCAGGATTCCGGGGTGGGCTGGGTTGGAGAAGTGCTTCGAGATCCTCCAGCCCAACCATTCCCTAACTCCACCAAGCCTGGGGCTCAACCATGGCCTCAGCTCTGCAGCTCGGAAGCCCCTCCAGGGGGTTGAGCACTCAGCCACCAACCTGGGCAGCCTGGACCAGTGTCTGAGAACCCTTCCAGTGAAGCAGTTTCTTCTGATGTCCAACCTGGGGCCATTTCCTTTTGTCCTGTTCCCTGGCAGAAGAGCCCAACCCCACCTGGCTCCATCCTCATCTCAGGGAGCTGTAGAGACCCAGGAGGTCTCCCCTCAGCCTCCTCTGCTCCAGCCTCACCACCCCCAGCTCCCTCAGCTGTTCCTCCACAGCCCTCTTCTTCAGACCCTTCCCTGCTCCTGCTCTAGCTCCTCAATGTCCTTCTGGGAGTGAGAGATCCAACGCTGACGCCAGGATTCCAGCTGTGGCCTCCCCACTGCCCAAGCCAGGGGGACAATCCCTGCCCTGTTCCTGTTGTGACTGATCCAGGTCAGACTGCTGTTGCCTTTCTTGGCCAGCTGGGCACTCCCTGGCTCATCTCCAGCCGCTGTCACCACCACCCCCACCACCCCCCCACCCCGGTCCTTACCCACCTGGCAGTTTCCAGCCGCTGCCCCCAGCCTGCAGCCTCCATGGTGTTGCTGTGAGCCGAGGGTAGGACCCAGCCCTGTGCAGCACAGGAGTCTTTGCAGACACCGCAGTGCAGTGTCCCTGGTTTTGGTTGCTGCAAGTGTCACCAAACCATCCCCAACCCAGAGCCACTCTGGGAGCCACCACACCCTGCAGCTCTCCTGGCTGGAGCCAGCTCCAGGAGTCTCACCGTGCTCCAGTCTGTGTTGGTCTTGATCAAGGTCTCTTCCAACCCAACCCATTCCATAGTCCTGTGAACCAGCCCCACTGCAGCCCAAAGTTTCTGCCCAAAGTCCCTGTCCCCAGCTGGTCAAATTCTCTGATTTCCTGAGGACCATTCCATGCCTGTTCCCTGCTCCACATCCTCCTCCAGCCCTTTCAGCCTCATTTCAGGGCATGTGGAGACTGAGCAAAGATGAAACCCCTCCAAAAGACCAGGGCTGGCTGAAGGCTCTTCACATCTTCCCTTTTGTCCTGCCCTTTACCCTGCTGTGGAGGCTTCACAATGATCTTTATGGCCAGGATGGGGGAAAGGTGCTGGTGACACATCCTGGCCTGCTCATTAATTGAATTTTAGGGTCCTTTGACAAGGACCCATCCTCTGGGTGCTTCTATTTCCAGTCTGAAAAGGCTTTGAGGAGGAGCTGACAAAAGCTGCTTTATGCTGGTCGGCTTCCCGAGCCAAATTCATTATCTGTAGGTGATCCGTGGTGAAGAAATCTTTCCCTGCTGCCCTCAGCTCCAGCAGGTGAAGAGCATTCAGGGCCCCAGATTCCATCTGGGCTTTTACAGATGGGTAAAACACACGGAGGATGGGTGCCAAAGGGTCTCCAGCGTGCCAAACCCCAAGCTTCTGCAGGTAACTAAGAGAGAGGCAGGTGACCAAAAAAGCAGGATGGGAGCACCTGGAGTTAATTTATTGAGATGGGATGTTTGGGAAGTTGGAACCGTCACAGAATCCCAGCATGGCTAAGGCTGGAAAGGAGTTCAGAGCTCATATGCTCCAACCTAGGTCTGCCATGGCAGGGACACCTCTCAACTGGACTTAGCTGCTCAGCTCAGGGCCTCATCCAGCCTGGCCTTGAACACCCCCCTGGCAAGAGGCAGCCACAGCCTCCCTGGGCAGCCTGTGCCAGGCTCTCCCCACCCTGATATTCTTCCTTAGTTCCAGCCTAACCCTGCTCTGCCTCAAGTCCAAACCATTCCCCCTTGGTCTGTCTCAGACACCCTCATGCAAAGTCCCTCTGCAGTCCTCCTGCAGGATCCCTTCAGGCACTGGCAGGCAGCTCTAAGGTCCCCTCTGGTCTTCTCTCCAGGCTCTGTGGAAGGAAAAAAAAGTCCCCAACCCCCAGCCCCAGGCTCTTCACAGACTCCTCCGCCCAGTGCTGGGTCTAATTTTAGAGAGGAGGCTTGGAAGCTCTCCTCACACCCTGGCATTCCAAACTCTGGTCTCCAGAAGGGTGCTGGGCATGTTCTGGAGATCACCGGCACAGCTCCTGGGTAAAGTTCCACAACCCAAAGGCAGAGCTGGGAAGCAGGACAGGAGTGGGGCATCAGCCCTGTGTCTCAGGACAGCTCCAGCCAGCAGCTGCTACACTGCTGGGAAAGGATGGAGAAGGGAAGCGGGAAAAATATCAGCACTGCAAGCTTCCTCCTGCCCCGCTTCCCAGGGCTGGGGCTGAGCTTCCACAGAACCATGGCCTGGGTTGGGTTGGAAATGACCACAAGGATTATCCAGCTCCAAGCCCTGCCATGGGCACCTCCCACCAACCCAGGCTGCTCAGTGCCTCATCCAGCCTGGCCTTGAACAGCTCATCCACAGCCTCTCTGGGAAACTTGCTCCAGCCTTACTGTGAAGAATTTCTTCGCAGCACCAGGGAAAGGAGAAGCCACCACCAGCCTCAACCACTCCACAGGGAGCTGGGAGAAGCACCAGGTCAGTCCCTAGGTGCTCAGCTCCATTTTAACCTCAACTAAACTTTAAATCCATTTAATTGCAGGTTTGAAAAAAAGCAGGAAAACACAAAGAGCTGCCCCTCCACATGCCACCAGGCTCTGACCTCACCCCAACACCTCGGGAGCAACGGCAAGCTGGGCTGGCTGAGAGTGCGGCCCCCAGAGCCACCTGCATTCCTCCAAGCTCCAATTCCCGACCAATTCTCTTTACAGGGAAAAGCCATCCTTGGAAACCTCTCCTTTTCTAGTGACCCAGATAAGAATCGACTCCAGCTCCCACGGCAGCAGGAGCCTCTCCCCAGGAAGGGGATGCAGACACAGAGCACAGCTCTAACAGCCATGGAAAGCTCCTGCAGAAGGCAAGGGGAATGCTGGGGACTGCTCTTTCAAAGAGCAAAATGCTCTGAAAAGCAAGAGAAAGGAACCAAAACCTGGCCCAGCAGGGAAGGAACCATGGGCCTGGGGCAACACCTCAGCTCCTGAGCCCCTGCACCACCCTAAGGTCATAGAACCATGGAATTCTTCAAAAGGACTTTCAGAGCTCATCCATCCCAAGCCCCTGCAGCCAGCAGAGACAGCCCCAACCAGGCTCACAGCCCCAGACAACCTGGCCTGGGACAGTGCCAGCCAGGGAGCATCTCCCACCCCTCTGGGCAGCCTAGGCCAGGCTCTCCCCACTCTTAGCAGGTCCAATTTCTCCTTCTCTGCACTCCCAACCTACCTCTGGCACTTTCAAACCATCCCTCCTGGTCCTGCCACCACAGGCCCTACTCTGTCCCCAGATTTCTTCTCAGCACTGGAAGCTCTCCAGAAGATCCCCCTGGAGCCTTCTCCTCTCCAGGCTGTACCCTCTCAGCCCTCCTAGCCTGGCCTCCCAGCAGAGCCCTTCCAGCCCTGCCAGCACTGCTGTGGCCTCCTCTGGTCCCGCTCCAGCAGGTCCCTGTCTGTGCTGTGGGCTCCAGAGCTGCTCCAGCACTGCAGGGGTCTCAGCCGAGGACAGCAGAGGGGCACAATCCCCTCCCTGTCCCTGCTTCCACACTGCTGGGGACCAGCCCAGGGCATGTCTGGGGCTGTGCTGGCAGTGCCTGGTGCCAGCTCTTCACCCCCAGCACTCCCAGGTCCTTCTCTCAAGGCTGCTCCCAACCCATCCATCCCCCAGTCTGTGCTGTACTGGGAGCTGCCCCTGCCCAGCTGCAGACCCTTGCCCTGGTTGAACCTCAGGAGGTTCCTCCAGCTTGCCCAGGTGGCCTTTGGATGGATCCAGCCTTGGCTGGCCACTCCTGACACTGCAAGTGAAGCCCCAGCAGTGGCAGCTCAGCCCACGAGTGCTAACCCACCCAGTGGTAGCCTACATGCAGCAGTAAAGCCACCAGGAACAAAACCTGAACCATCTGGAACCAGCCTCCTGCAATCCACCTCGAGACAGCAGAGCAGAAAACAGGAGGAAGCCTCCAGATCAGCTCCTCACTGGCGGCACTGAGTGGTGAGAGCAAAGGGACCCCCCCAGCTGCCAGGGCCTGGCATGGTGGATCCCTGGAGTTTCTTCTCCATCTTCCAGAGCTGTGAGCCCTCAGCAGCATGTGGCAGGGGCTGACAGGTTGGGTTCTTGCACACACGGGGAATGATTTGTGGCCAAATGCTCTCCATTTTTGCTTAAACAGAAACATTCTGCTGCTGGGCCCTGGCAAAAACATGACATAGAGAGACATGCCCAGGGCTCCCACACCCTCCAAATCCATCAGCCAAAGAACCCAGCAGCCCCAAAATCCAATAGTGAATAAACCCCAATTCCAGCAGCCTCCTGGCAAGAGAAGCAGAGTAAGTAGGGATGGATGCTCCCTGCCAGCTGCACCTCAGTGTGAGCCTGGGGCAGCCCTGGAGACCAGGGAAAGCTCCAAAGCTAAGGCTGTATCTCACAACCAACATCCTAACGCTGCAGAAAGCAGCTTGGAAAGCAGGACAGACCTCAGAGCAGCCTTCCAGTACCTGAAGTGGGCTCCAGGAGAGCTGGGGAGGGACTCTGGACAAGGGTTGGGAGTGTCAGGATGAGGGGAAATGGCTTTGAGCTGGGAGAGGGAATATTGAGACTGGAGATGAGGAAGAAATTCTTTATCATGAGGGTGGGGAGACACTGGAACAGGCTGCCCAGGGAGGCTCTGGCTGCTCCCTCCCTGGAGGTATCCAAGGCCAGGCTAGATGAGGCTGGTGGGAGTCATGCCTGCCTATGGCAAGGGTTTGGCACTGGATGCTCTTTGAGGTAACTTTAAACCAAACCCATTCTAGGACTCTAAGATGGGGCTTTTTTGGGGGGAGTTTGGGTGCCTTGTTTCTCCATCACTGACCACCCAGGAGGGTGAGTGATAACAAATTCCAGGCAGGCTCCTGGATGAGGCACAGGGATCCCTGTGGGCACCGTTGTGAAGATGCCAGGGCAGTGAAGACTCCTTTTCGATGGCTTCCCAGGACCACCTCGGAGCAGGAGCTCCAAGGGATATATGCCCTCAGCAACAGAAGCACCACAGCCTGCTTGGACCCACTGGGCTGCCACAGCAGAGCATGGAAGGTGTGTGTGGGGCTCTCCCTGCACCCCCAGCCCGTGGTGAGAGCAGGCAGCCCGTCCAACCCTGCTTGTCGCGATGCTTCCCCAGCCCCCACCTCAGAACACCAAGAAATCAGAGTCAAAACCTCCCACACCTCCTTCCAGAAGGATGCTGTTCCCCATGGGCTCACAGCCCCCCCCCCCCCGCTTCCTCCTCCTCCAGCCTGTCAGCAACCGAGGAAGGCTCCAAACCCATAAATCTCTCCCCAGTGAATCCCTTCTCTTTCGGGGGGGATTTCAGCTCAGAGCTGGGGAGGGCAGAGCAGTGGCAGCGCCGCGCTCCCGGCGCGTCCAAATGCTTCCCCTACTCGCTGCCAGCTCCCTCTGCTCATCCAAACCTCCTCCTCCCTGGAAAAGTTCCCCCCCATCCAGAGACACCCCCCCAGGTGCAGAGAGGGGCAGGAAGTACTTTTATAATCACCTCAAACACTGAATGTGGGGAAACAGAGCAAAGGGGACAGAATTTGTGACACCCAGGTGAATGAGGAGGGGTCTGAGCCCCTCCGCTCCAGAAACAGCCTTTTTCATTGCCGCCCACATCGCAGTGCCTACAGTGAAACGGGAAGGAGCTCCCCACGCCAAAATAGGAGCTCCACGTTAAAGTTTTCCTGGCTGCCCCACTCCTGGATTCGATGTGGGGAAGAGAAGTGGGGGTGCAGAAACCAAACGGGAGGCAGAGAGAGGAAGGGCCAGGTACCTTCCAAAGCCCGTCACCTCCCGCGGGGGAAACGGCAGCGCAGGAGGAAACGGGAACGGCAGGAGGAAACGGGAACGGCTCCCGAAGGCCGACAGAAGACGAAGAACAAAAGGGGTGTCCCCTCCGGGTGGCAGCCACCCCAGAGCCCGACATTGCGCAGGATCTCTTCATCACAGCATCGCTCCCCACGAAGCGGTACCCAGCCTCAATCCCGAACCCACCAGGAGAGAATGGGGAGGGAATGTGGGAACACTCCTCGCATCCCTCCACCCCCAAACCCCTCCAGCTGCGTGGGGAGGCAGCTGCTGTCGCCCCCTTCTCCGTTCTCTCCTGCCCCGGGGGACCCCCCACGCACAGCGGGCCTGGTGCCAGGCAGCTCCCGCACCCGGCTCCCCCACCGCCCCCGGCCCAGACAGCCCCACCCGCGGCCAGACGGTCCCCAGCCGGGCAGGGACCGGCACCCCCCCCCAGCCCCGGGGAAGCAGCCAACACCCGCGTTTACCACGGGGGATCCCCGCCCCTAGCCCTCCTCGCCCATTCCCGAGGGCTGGGCCAGCCCCCGCCACCCCTCAAGTCCCTCGGGCTCTGCCGCCCCC
>WAAF01016418.1:95955-134743 GCA_013400475.1 Tricholaema leucomelas
CCCTCGGCTCTGCCCCGACAAAGCCAACGCCTCCACTTCCTGCGCCCCCAAGCCCCTGCACTCTGTCACCCCCCACCCCAGATCTCCTCTGCTCTGCTCCCTCCGAAAATCCCCGGATCTGCCCTCCTCCCCCGGTCCCCAAAATCCCTCCTTTCTGCACCCGAAAATCCATCGCTGCGCCCCCCAGTCCCTGAGCTCTGCCTCCACAAAATCATCACCTCCCCCCCACCTCCTTTTCGAATCCCTCTGCTCTGCTCCCCAATCCCTCCGTTCTGCACCCGAATACCCTGAGCCCCCTTCCCCCTCAAAATCCCTGAGGTCTGCCCCCACAAAAGTGTCTCCACCCCCTACTTTCCCATATCAGCTCTGCCCCCCCCAAGATCTTCCTCTTCAAACGCCCCAAGCCTCTCGAGCACTGCACCCGCAGATACAGACACCGCCCCCTCCCTTCTCCCCCATCCCCCCGCAACCCCTTGGCTCGGCCCCCCCCACACCGCCGGGCCTCGCCCCCGCCCCCACCTCCGCCGCACCCGGTTCCCCGCCGCCCTCGCAGTCCTCACCTGGCTCAGGAGGTGGGGAGGCCGGAGGCGCCGGTTAGGGGCCCTGAGGCCAGGCCAGGCCGGGGCCGAGGCCGGGGCCGGGGCCGGGGCCGGGGCCGGGCGGGCGGAGCACAAGCGGCGCCGCAACCTCCAGCCGCCGCGGAGCGCAGCCGGCACCACCACAAACAATGCCGCTGATTGGGCAGCGGCCCCGTCGCTCTCACCCCGCCTCCCGACCCCAGGCGCGACGCCTATTGGCACAGCAGGACAACAGACGTGACGCGCCCCCAATCGAATCCGCCAGCTTCCTCGCTGGGCTCACCTCCCGCTTTTTACTGGTGGATAGGCTAGAAGATCGACGTGCAGCTCCGCCAATTGGAGACCGCCGAGCTTCCCCGTGGGGCGCCTTTAGTGGGTGCCCGAGCCCGCACATCCGGGTACCGTCGGCCGCGCGCGGTGTCGGCGGGCGAAAAGGGAAAAAAAGGCAGCCCAGCCCCCGCCCGCGGGGACTTTTGGGCCCAATGCGGCCGCCGTAGCCGGGACCGCGGCCCACGTGGCGCCCGGTACCGGTGTGCACGTGGTCTAGCGCGACGCCTCGTGGGGGTGGAGCCAGGAGGGCCCCGGTACCGGGCTAGGTCTCGTGTGTCGTCCCGGTGCCTGCCTTAGCGTCACCGGCAGTGGGCAAGGCCCCTGTGCCGAGGCCTCCGCCAGGCCTCAAGATGGCGGCCGTGGCCGCAGGCCAGCACCCCGGCACCGCTTACCCACTCGTTCCCCCAGCGATGCTGGGTGTCCCCCGATCTCCAGGGAGCTCCTCCGCTCCGATTCGATGCCCCTCCCCACCCCCAAGAAGGCGCCCGGGGAGGCAGCAGGGAAAATAACCGCAGTGGCTTTTATTTACAGCCCCCCGGGGCTTGGGGGGTCCTATTGCACAGTGCAAAGGGGGGAGAGGGGGGGCAGCCCCTAAATCACCCCCGAAATTTACCCTAAACCCCCACGATGACTCTCAAACCCACCCACCCCGCCCGGGGCACCGGCAAGCAGCAATGGGGAAAGAGGGTAGAAACGGAGGGGGTGCGCAGAGAGCCCTCCACCCCCCACTCTCCCGACACCCACCTGGCTGCCAGCACAGGAGCAGGGGTGCTGGGATGGGAGGGAGCAGGAATAAATAAATAAAAATATATTAACACTGACATATAAAACTCTTTGGGGGGTGCCCGGGGCAGGGGCTGCAATGCCCCTCTCAGTCCCCAAGGTGCAAGAGGGCCTTGGGTGGGGGCAGCTCTAGCACTCGAGGGTGGCCCCGAAGCTCTTGCGGCAGTCGATGGCTTTGGAGCTGGGCGGCTGCGCTCGCCGCCGCCGCAGCTCCTCCTTGCCCAGGCTCCCTGCCAGCTTGGCATAGGCAGCTTTGTACTTCTTATCGAAGGCAGCTGCGAGGTGATGGGGAGCAGAAGGAGACACAGCAGCCATCAGTGGTGCCAGAGGACCCCTCGAGGTTCCTCGATTCCCCCAAACTCCCCCTGAGCTCCCCCATACCGATATCTGTGTGGTCCCTGCCCAGCGCCGCCAGCGTGAGGAAGAGGAGTTCCCGGTAGATGCTCCTGGGGAGGCAGAGCAGTGAGAGGGAAGTGGCTGCCCAGGGCTGATGGAGGCTTCGGTGGGGGGTGTCCCAGTCCTACCTCTGCAGGTGCCGGGGGCCTCCTGGGGCTGTCAGGGTCTCGAGGAAGAGGGCAATGGCTTTGTGCACTTCGTTCAGCCCCACGTGGCTCAGCAGGGCCTCCAGGAAGGCCAGCGAGAAGGGGTGGCCCTGAGGCTGCCAGGAGCGCAGCCTCGTGGGGACACTGCCTGGAGTAGGGATAGAGACAGTGAGGGATGGGGGTCAGCACGGCCTTGCCACTGTGGTCCCCTGCTCCCTGCCACCCCATGACTCACTGTGAAGCCTCCAGAGGACATAAAGCGGGGGGCAACTGTCAGGCTCAGGGCTCAGGACATCCCAGAGCAGCCGGACACGGACACTGGGGGAGTCCAGGGGTTGCCCCTGTAGGACGGGCAGATAGGCACAGGACTGGTGGCCCTTACAAGTCCCCGCAACCTCCACATATACCCCAAGCCTTACCTGCTGGGCCAGGGTGACATGCTGTGAGCCCAGGAGCAGGCAGGGCAGGTTGCTGGGCAGTGCCAGGCGCTGGAAGTACCAGACCAGGTTCCAGTAGATGATGGGGTGGCTGTCCACCAGCTCCGGCTGTGCCAGCAGCTCGCCACCCTCATTCTCCACCAAGCTCTCCAGCTCCTTCCGCAACACCAGGGGGCTCAGGTAGGCAAAGGCCACCCGCTCCGACCGCCGTGGCGCCTGCAGGAGAGGGGCCAGACACACACACTGCTGGGACCTCCAGCACCCCTCAAAGCCTGTTAGGGGTGGCTGTACCCCTCCTCACGCCCAGCCCTGTACCGTTGTCTCCGGGTACCCATTGCAGAGCTCTATCTCGCTCTCGTCCAGCGCCAGGCAGTGGCGGCGGTCACTGAGCACCGGTCCCTGCACGGTGGCTGGAGCAGGGGAGCCATTCTTGGCCACACTGCATGGAAAAGGGGGGGACTAGAGAACTGGGGGGCACATCTGAGATTTCCCAGAGGATGAGGGAAATGGTGGAGAGCAATGGGGACCCCAGAGTGGGATGTGGACATGAGGGTTGTCCTCCTGAAGGCAGAAGGATGGAGTGCGCTGGAAGGCAGCAAAGAGGGGCACAGGAAGACAGAGGACATCTTCCTCTGGGAGGACAGGGGACGCGGCAGGGGCATGAAGTCCCACCTAGTGGACAGCTGGAAGTCCTGGATCTCGATGCTGAGGAAGGGGACAAAGGAGCGGCCGCAGAAGGGGCAGGTGGTGTTGAGGTTGGAGTCGTCAGAGGTCCACCCGGCCATGACCTCCTCGTCGTACACCAGCGCGCCGCAGCCCTGGCAGCGTGAGCAGCTGGACAGCAGCACCTGCCCGGGGAGTGGACGCTGTCACCTCGCAGCACAGGCTAAGAGGGGCCACAGGACAATGGGGACCCCCCAGCTCACCTCCACAGTGGGCTGCTCCTGCCCAGATGCTCCCTCAGCCTGCGGCTCAGACTTGGGAACGCCGGTGCTGCCCATCGAGGCATCTGACAGGTCCAGCTCGCTGCCCAGTGAGACAGAGCTCTGAGGGCACAGGCGGTGTTAGCAGGCACAGGCAGCCAGGCAGCCCCCACCCCCGGGCAGCAGCTGGGTACCTCAGAAGCCGTGGACTCAGGGCGCTCCCGCGGGCGAAGCAAAGTCTCGGCAGGGCTGCGGCGTGGCAGGGAGTCCCCCTCACGCTGCTCGGAGCCCCGGCGCGAGCAGGTGGAGGAGTCGCGGGTCCCGGTGGGGAGCTCGGTGCTTGCGGCCGGGCGCAGTGGGGGCCGTTTGCCAGGGGACAGGAGCTGCTGCAGCTTGGCCGCCAGGCCCCGCCGCGGTGTGCCCCCTGCCGGGCCGCCGCCACTCGCCGGCCCCTCCTCTGCCCGGTCACTCTCGTCCGTGGCAAAGCTGATATCGGACAGGCTCCCGTCGGCAGAGCCGGGGGCACCCTGCAACCGGGCAGGCAGCGGGTCTGGAGCTGCAGGAAGAAGTGGGGGGCAGATAATCAGTGGTTCTCCTGGCCTTCCCCGGGCCCCCTCACTGTGAGTGCTGTCAGGGAAGCTGAGGCTGCCGCTCTTCACCAGGCGGGGGGCCGGGGGGGCGTCCCGCAGGCTGCGTCCAGCCCAGGTGGTTTGGCGCTGCAGGCTGGGACGAGGCACTGGGCATGCTCGGTCAGCTGCGGGGAGGGCATGAAGGGACGTTACTGAGTAGAAACAGCCCCTCCTCAGCTTCCCCCCTCCAAAACCAACCTACCAGAGGGTGCCCTGGCGGCGGCTGCCAGGCGCTCGCGCTGCCGGAGGGGCTGCCGGAACTGGGCAGCCCCCAGCACTACGTTGCGGAGCTTGGCCCAGCGCAGACGGCCGCCCTGGGTGCCTGCTGGCCACTTGCTCTCCAGAACTGCCTGTTGGGGCAGGGGGGAATGACAGGGTCAGGAGCCATTTGAAACCCCCTTGCCCCATCCTATGTGTGCCCACCCTGTCACCTTGTTGTAGTAACCGTAGGTGATGGTGTTTGGCACGATGCCAGCACGCTTCATCTCCAGCAGCACCCGCACCGACAGCACTGGCTCCCCGTACTGCCCGCACAGCTGCATCAGGATGCGGTAGCAGACCTGGGCACAGGGGGCAATCAGGAGTGGCTGGGAGGCACCCCAGCTCTGGCTGGGCACCCTTCATGCCCCAAATGCCACCTACTTCGTCCGGCAGCACCACTTTGTGAGCTTCCATCTTGCGCAGGACATCATATGCCAGCTGCAGTGCCTGCAGCTTGGCAGGGGCAGCACGGACATGAGTGGGCAGGTAGAGGAACCAGAGCCCGTAACAGTGGCCCAACAGGCACTTGGCCCACATGTCGGGCACTGAGGAGTACTTCTGGGCCACCCGCTGGGCCACCTTCATCTCCTGAGGACAAAGAAAGGAAGAGGAGGGAGCTGGGGGGACATCTGTTGCCCTACACCCCTCTTTGTCCCGTGCCCCTTGAGGCCTGCCCACCTCATCACAGCCATGGCTTTGCTCACCTGCTTGGTCCTGCGTGGGGCTGGGCTGCTGGGAGCACTGCTCCTGGCCTGACACAACTGGGCCACCAGTGGGTCCCGGGGGGGCTCCAGGAGCTCAGGCCGCAGGGTGGGGAAGCTGTCATAGCTGGGGAGGGGGTCAGAGGATGAGCTGGGGGTACCCAGGGACAGTGGCAGGGCTGGGGGTGGTGAGGGGAGGGTCTCACCGGTACCGCGCAGGCAGCTCCGAGCCGTCAGGGGCGGCGGGCTGCTCGGGGGGGGTGATGAAGACAGTGTGCTCACCCCCCCGGGGGTCATCCAGCTCCATCAGTGGAGTGTCCTCTGGTTTCTCCAGCTCTGCCTGCACCTGGTGGGGGGGGCGGAGACGTCACTTGGGGCTGGGGGGACATGCAGAGGGGACGTGGAGCTAGCAGCACCCACTTTATCCACGCAGGTGTCGAAGAACTCGAGGCAGGGGTCGCGGTCGCTGGCGAAGGAGCAGTCCTCGATGAACTGGGTGAAGAGCTGTGTGCGCAGCAGCTGCCCGTAGAAGCGGTGGTATGCCCGCTCCCGGGACTTGAGGAACCCTGGAGGCAACCTGGGATTAGCCAGAGCTGAGCCCTATCCCGCTCACCCCAATGCAACTTGAGAAGCCCGAAGGGGATGGACTGCAGGGTTTAACCCACCCAGTCCCTCCTAGCCCTTCCCCATTGCTCCCAGGACCCGAGGAAGCCTGGGGGAAGGGGGGGGAGCAGTTTAAATCCATCTCATCTCTCCCCATTCCTGCAGTCACCGTAACCCTTTGTCCCCTACTTGATCTCAGGACTTGAAGATCCCTGGGAGGACAGGGAGAGTTAAATCCCTGCTCTGGTCACCTCTATCTCTTCCCCATCCGCTCCAGGATCTGAGGAAGGGTGAGGGGCCTGGGCAGGGGCGTGGGCCGCACCTTGCAGGGCGAAGAGGCTGCCAGTGTCGCGGGCGGTGGCCGCGGGTGCGATGGGGCGCAGGAAGCTGCGGTACCCGCGCAGGGCACAGGCCATGAAGCGCAGGAAGGCTGCGCGAGCCTCCAGCTCCAGCTGTGCCCTGCGGCCCCGAGCTGCCTCTGCGTCGCTCAGCAGCAGCTCCAGCGAGGCCTCCTCTCCCGGCCCGCAGTACACTGAGGGGAAGGGGCAGAGCAAACAGATCAGGGTGGGGGTGGCACAGACGGTTCTGGGGCTCTCTCAGCCCCCTCCCAGAGCCCCACTCACTCTCGTCCAGCTGCTGGGAGAGGCTGTGCAGTGTGGCCAGCAGCACCTTGCAGGGCCGGCGGGGCAGGGAGCGGGGGGACAGCAGCTTGCGCTCCTCGCTCCTGGGGAGGGGACAGAGGGACAGGCAAGCAATGGGCCCCAAACACCCTCCAGCCTGCTGGAGCTGACCCCTCCAGGCCACTCACTGGTGGTGACAGATGGTGTTGGTGTCCAGGTCGATGAAGATGACGTCCCTGGGGGGCTCGTAGAGGTCGAAGTAGCTGGAGTGGATGCCTACAATGAAGGGCACGGGGGCACACAGCACGTCAGCCAGCGCCAGCGGGCACAGCGGGATGTAGGGGCACTGCCAGCGCAGGGGGAAGATCATCTGGGGGGGACAGGACAAGGGTGGTCAGCACCGTGGGCTGGGGGGATGGGAGGTCCCCAGTGCCACGGTGGGTGCGTGCCCCCCCTCCCCCTCCATGGCACTCACCGACACCAGGGCTTCACCCACGCTGGTCAGGACGTCAGGGCGTAGGGAGTGGATAAGCAGCTTCTGCTCGGTCAGCACAGCCACCAGCAGTGCCACTGCGTTGTCTGGGCCCAGGTTCTGCAGCAGCGTCAGGAAGCTGGCACCACTGCAGGGGCGGACACACGTCACTCAGCCACTCCACATCCCCCTCCCCTGAGTGTTTGTGTCCCTCTCCTCCCTCGGTGCCCCGCAGCCATCCCTACCTGAGTGGCAGCGGGGAGGATACAGGACGGCACAGCAGCAGGCTGTCATATGGGGACATCTGGGAGGGTGACAGAAGGACACGGTGGGCTGGGGGCAGCAGTGTGGGCACAGCAAGGGGCTGGGACAGGCACAGAGAGCAGCTGACCTGGACTAGGATGCGCGGTCGCTGTGGGGACGGGAAGGGGACGTTGTGCATGAAGTGCGAGATGTGCCTGTGGGCAGAGCGTCAGTGGTGGGGGTCAGCGGCGGGGGTCCCACACACGTGTGTGTGTCCCCTCAAACCGCTTCCCAGGCCCTGGCTCACGTCTCGAGGGGCAGCACATGGGGCCCCGAGATGGAGTAGCGGTAGATGAACATGAGGAACTTGCGGAAGACATCAAAGAAGGGCCAGTGGGACAGGACGCAGATGCTCTTGCGTGTCTGCAGCGAGCGCCCTGGCACCGGCCGCCGGTCCACCACGCTGAGCAGTCCCAGGCGCAGGCTCTGCTTCTCTGACAGCCGCTCCCGCGGGAACGCCTCGTGGAACTGGATGGCTGCGCCGTACACCTGCGTGGGGCCAGGCACAGCGTGGGAAGGGCCTTGCTGGGCCCCTGGGCACCATGATGGCCCCCAGCACTCCCAGGTGCTTCTCTGTGAAGCTGCTTCCCAGCAGGTCCCTGCCCTGTCCTGCTGCAGGGGAGGCAGATCCCTCCACTCGCCCTGCTTGAACCTCCTGAGGTTCCCCTCCCCATTTCTCTCCAGCCTGGCCAGGCCTGGATGAATGGCAGCACAGCCTGGCAGGGTACAGGCACTGCTGCCGGCTTAGGATCATCAGCAAACTGGCTGGGTTCACTGTGCCTTCACCCAGGTTGTTGATGAAGATGTTGAAGACAGAGTGGGCTCCCCCCTACCCACCACTGAGCCCCACTCCCAGCGCCATGCCCCCCCCCCTGCCTTGTCTCCTGAAGCCCCGGTCAGCACGAAGGTGGAGAAGACGGGCAGGGGGTACTTGGTGTCATCTGGCCAGCTCTCGATGGTGGCCCCCATGGGCAGGCAGAAGACGGGCACTGACTCAGGCAGGGGGAAGGACTCACTGTCCTGCTCGGGGTAACGCCCCAGCAGCCCTGGACAGATGGACAGAGGGATGATCCTGACTGAGAGGCAGGGAGGTAGCAGCCGAGTAGGCACCCAGCAGCCTGCAGAAGAGAGCCCACAGTGCCCTGAACCCCACAGTGCCACCCTACCTGCTTCATAGACCAGGGTGTTGGCCTTGGCCATGGCGATCTTATAGCACAGGTACAGGGCAGGACCCCACTGCAAGGAGAGAGTGGAGAGGTCAGTGCAGGCTGCACACCCTGCAGACAGCAAGAAGGGGGCACTCTGGCACCCACCATGCTGGTGTTGAGATTCTTGTCCACCCGGCAGAATGTGTGGGGGGTGCTCTCGCCCTTGCTGGGCATGATGAGGCAGATGTCGGTGACCCCGAGTGTGTTGTGGCCGTGGGGCTCAGCTGCCCGCCGGTAGGTCAGGAAGGTGCGCTGGTGTCCTGGCCCCCCTGAGTTGAGGTTGGCCGAGCGGCTGTAGGGTGTCGTGTCCAGAATCCTGTAGCCCGGCTTTGGGCGGTCCTTACCCTCGTAGTGCACCCTGGGTGGGGAGGAGGGATGAGGAGGACACCTGGGGCAAGCTGGGATTGCACCCTCCAGCCCCTTGCACTCACCCCAGCTCGATGAGAGGGGGCTTGTCCCGGCTGCGCTTGTAGCAGATGAACATCTGGGGGCTGTTGAGCAGCCCAGTGTTGAGCTCCACGGGGTGCCCTGAGGTGGTGGTCTCGATGCAGGTGAAGCCGTGGGGCACCTCCTCGCCCTGCGAGCGGATGATGACGGCCACGTCGGTGATGTGCTCGCAGGGCCGCGCTGCACGCTGCTGCTGGCTCTCCTCCTCCAGCAGCCGCGACGTGTCTGTCAGTCCGGCCACCACGAAATAGTCCACCAGCTGCGGAGGCTTCTCATCCGCCATGGCTCACGGCATCTGCGGGGGCACACGGAGAGCAGGGGGGGGTTGAGCCCCAGACCCTGCTCCACAGAGAGTCGTGGGGTGGCCAGTCGAGGGCACGGCGGAGCTGACAGGGCGAAAGCGCCGGCGACGGGAAGGGAGGAGGCTTCCGGTCACGCCAGCAGGCACAGGGTGTTGTGGTGGGGACCCCCACAGCTCGAGGCAGGGGGAGTAGCACCGCAGCCCGCGCACAGCAGGTCTGCAGGGAGGCCACCCCTCGAGCAACGATCCCCGCCCTGCTGTATGCCTGCCCCCTGAGCTTGGCTGCTGCATCCTTTGTCCCCACGGTTGTACTGTCCCCTCCATGCACCCCCTCCCTGTCCTCAGCTTGCCCAGGGCGCCGCAGAATGGTCCTTGGAGGCCGTCAGGGAGCTGCTGCATGAGGGGGGTGGCAGGAAAGGGGAAGGAAGGAGGTGAGGAGCTGCCAGCAGCCACGTCACATCCCCGCTGCTGTCACCCCCCCGCGGGGCACTCGGGTGTGATATGGCTCTGCCACCCCAACGCCAGGACCGAGGAGGCTCGAATCAGTCCCAACCCCAGACATGGAGACCCCAAGCAGGGTCACTGTGGCAGCCCCACGACCCCAAGAGGAAGCCCCCTAAGATGGAGGGGAGGTCTCAGCTCACTGGGGCTGTGTCAGCATCCCCCGTGCTGGCAGAGGCAGGGACGTGGCAGTATCTGGAGCCTGGCCAGGGCCTCCAGGACCCCCCGGCAGTCACCTGGGCTATTTTTAGCACAGCGCTGTGCGATGCCAGCTAAGATGCCGAGACACAGCTCAGGCTCCGGCTTTCACTTCTTGCCACCCGCTTCAGGTGGGAAAAAAGCAGCAGGGGTGGAGGTACAGCTACTCTGCGCCCCCTAACATGTCCCCCCTCTCACGGATCCCCCTGGCCAGGCTCCCGCAGTGGGGCACCAGACCCGGAGCCAGCAGGACACGGTAGGATTCTACCTGAGGGTCCCCTGATCCGTCCGTACGTTCCCGTGACCCCGCCCGGTGACGCCCAGCGCGGGCAGCCCCACGGAGGAGTCTCATGGAGGAGGCTGGGCTTGGTGCTCAGCTGCGGCAGGAGCAGGAACCGGCCCCTCTGTGGGGCTGCCAAAGGGGAAGCAGTGACTGCGGGGCGGTTAGACTCTCCCCAGGACAGGATCCGGTCGCTAGCTAGGGGCGAGCCTGCCCAGGGCAGTGCCCCAAAGGCAGGGGAGCTCCGAGGGTCCCCAAATACAGCACGTCCCCCGCATTCCCCGCCCCACAGAGCCTGGGGACTGCGTCCCCCTGTGTGGCCTCTGTCCCGCGGCTCCCCGCACCCGATGAGACCGAGAAAGCTGCAGCGCACAGCTCCGACGCCCCTCATCGCGGCCCCATCTCGGGATGGAGATTCTAGGGTAGAAATGGGGGCACTGGCGAGCATCAGCCGGGACAGAGAGCCACCCCCAGCCGGGCCCTGTACACAGAGAGAGGCCCCACAGCGAGCCCTGCACACCCTCCCGGCCAACCCTGTGCACCTCGCAGCCGCCCTGCATACCTACAGCCCTGCACGCACGCCCAGACCCATTAGCCTGCTGCCGGCGAGGCGCCAGCCCCGGCCCCACGGGCCCTACACCCGGCCCTGTACACCACCCAGCAGGCTTTGGGCACTTCACAGCCGGCTCCGCAGACCCCCCGACCGACTCCATGCACCCTGGACACAGGCCGGGCCCCGCAGGCCTACCCCGAGCCCAGGTCCTCTAGCCGGTCCCACAGGTTCTAGCCCCAACCCAGACGCTACTCCCGGCCCCACAGGCCCCAGCCCCGCCGGCCCCGGCCCCGTTTCACCCCCGGTACCTGCGGGCCGGGCCGGGCCGCACCGCTGAGCTACACCGGACAGCCCCCGCGCGCCCGGCTGGCCCCGCCGCCGCACACAGCAGCCCCTGGCGGACGGGAGGACTCCAGGACCTCAACCTGCCCCAGCACCACCAGGACCTTCCAAGGACCCCTCTTACACCCCGAAGACCCCCCGAAGCTACCGTGACCCCTCCACGACCCTCTTGGACCAGCCTCGCGGCCCAGAACCCACCCCCCTTAGTACCCTCAGCAGCTGCCAGTATCTGAGAAGCTCCAAGCGCCCCTAGCACACCCATAAGCTGGCAGAGACTCCCCGAAATGATCACTACCAGCACCCCTAGAACAGCCAAGATTGCTCCAACACCCTCAAGTGACCCCTCCTAGCACCCCCATAAACCTCAAGGATCCCCCCAAACTCCCTACGGCCACCATTTCCCAACCTCAGTAATTGAGGGGACTCCACTGACATCCCCCCCGTAATGGACCTGAGACTAAAGAGGGCCTGGAGCAGCTGAACTGCTCCACTGTGGCCCTCCAAAACCTCCCACGGGTGCACCCTCAGTCTCAGCTGTGTGTGTGCCCCCCCATGAAATCAGCCACCCAACATCACAGGAGCATTTAATTAACATAGAATATATTTTAAAAAATAATAATAATAATAAATCACTCTGGGGGGGAGCGCAGGTCCTGGAGCCCCAGGTCCCCCCCGCCTGCGGACAGGGCCCCCACGCTCCCCTTTGGGGGGCTTTGGGGAGAGAGAAGGGGGGGGCAAAGTTACAAGTGCTTTCTACACGGCCCGCGGGGTCTCCAGCAGCTGGGTATGGTTTGGAGGGGTGGGGGGTACATGTAGGGTGCAGCTGGAGGGGGGGAGCAGGATTTCTCCTTAAACATGGTGATTAGCCCAAAACATAAAAACAGAAGCAGGCCCTCCCCTGCACCTCCCGGGAGTCTCTACCTACAGGGCTACATACAGCCACCCCTAGGGGTGGGAGCCCCCTCTTCGATGGGGTTTGGGGGGTGGGGAGGTGGTTCTAGAGCTCCTGGCTCATGTCTGTGTGTGCCCCCCCCTCCCAAATCTCACCGGCTCCAGCATCCCCCCGGCCTCACCCTCGGGGTGGCCCCCACCGTCTGACTGGAAGAAATGTGACAAAGCAGAGCGGGGAGGCTGGGGAAAGGGAGGGGGGAGAGCCGGGAGGGGGCAGATGAGAGTCCACGGGTGTGAGGGGGGTGCCGGCGGCGCAGCCCCTCCACTGCCAAGTGCCGGCCCCTCACTGGAGGCGGTCGGTGCGGAAGGAGTCCTCGACGGCAGGATCGGTGAGCAGCGCGTAGGGGTCGCTCAGCATGTTCAGGCCGTCCAGCGTCAGCGGCTCGATGCGCAGCTCCTCCTCCAACCCCAGGCTCGCCGCCTCCACCTCGAAGCCCGGAACGCCGGCGAGCGCCGTGGCGATCTCCTTGGAGATACCGGGAGGGGAGTCTCCTGCGGGGGAGGGCAAAGGAGGGGTGAGAAAGGCAACGCCTCGGAGCTGCTTGGGTTGGAAGAGCCTTCTGAGGCCATGGAGTCCAAGCAGCGAGCCAACACCACCGTGCCCACCAAACCATGCCCACAGGTGCCACAGTCGAAGGCTTTCTTTGAACGCCTCCAGGATGGGGACCCCACCCACTCCAGGCAGACTGTTCCAGTCCCTGACCACTCCTGCAGGGCACAAATTGTTCCTCATGGCCAACCTGAACCTGCCCTGTGGCACCCTGAGGCCATCTCCTCTTGTCCTGTCCCTTGCTCCTTGGCAGCAGAGCCCAACCCCATCTGGCTCCAGCCTCCTCCCAGGCAGTTGTAGAGCGCAATGACGTCTCCCTTCAGTCTCCTCCTCTCCAGGTTGCACAACCTCACAAGAACTGCTCTCGGGGTGGTGCGCCCCCCCTCCCTTCCCCGGTGCTGTCCTGCCTCTGGTGCCCCCAGGCTTGCCCACCTGTCAGGATGATGTTGGGGATGGGGCCGTGGCGGCTGCAGTTGCTGAGGTTTTGCCGGTTCAGGACATGGGGGTCGTAGCTGCCCTCGGGCTGGGGGTAGCTCAGGGGTGCCAGCTCCTCAGGGAAGCTGCTGCTGTTGCCAGTGGGGCTCTCCCCTATCCCAAACTGGTCAAACTGTGGGGAGAGAAGGGTTATGGGGAATTGTTTTGGTGAGAAGAGAGCTCTGACTCCAGCCCTTGCCCAGCACTGCCAGAGCACTGCCAATCCATGGCCCTCAGCACCACAGCTCCAGGGCGTGCAAACCCTCCCAGGGATGGGGACTCCAGCATTGCCCTGGGCAGCTTGTGCCAGGCTTGGACAAGCCCCAAGGGGCAGAAATTGTTCCTCATGGCCAACCTGAACCTGCCCTGGGGCATACTGAGGCCATTTCCTCTTGTACTGTCCCTTGCTCCTTGGCAACAGACCCCAACCCCACCTGACTCCTTTCTCCTTTCAAGGAGCTGTAAAGACCCAGGAGGTCTCTCCTCAGCCTCCTCTGCTCCAGCCTCACCACCTCGAGCTCCCTCAGCTGCTCCTCCGCAGCTCTTCTCCAGATCCTTCCCGAGCTTTGTTGCCGTTCTCTGGCCCTGCTCCAGCTCCTCAACGTCCTTCTGGGAGTGAAAGATCCAACCCTGACCAGTATTCCATCTGTGCCCTCCCCAGTACCCAGCCCAAGAGGTACAATCCCTGCCCTGCTCCTGCTGTGGCTGATCCAGGTCAGGCTGCTGGTGGCCTTCTTGGCCACCTGGGCACTGCCTGGCACATCTCCAGCCACTGTCATCCACTGTCCCTTCCTCCCTGGTCCTTCCTCTGTGCAGTTTCTGGCCATAGCCCCCTCCCTTGGTCCTGGGGTGTTGGATTCCTGCTGTATCCCCCCCTGCCCCCCACCCTGGGGTCACTCACACTGCCCAGGCTGAAGTCTCCCAGGGGCTGCTGTGCCAGCTGCTGCTGCAGGGAGGGGTCATGCTGCTGCTGGTGGTAGTGGTGGGCGCAGGGGCGCTGCGGGGCGGTGCTCGGTGGCACCGGGGGCGTGGGGAGCCTCGCTGGCGGGGCGGGGGGCAGTGGTGGCTGAGGCGGAGACTGGTGCAGGGCTTTCTGGCCCTGCTGGGCCGGCAGCAGCAGCCCAGGCTGGCCGTAGGAGTAGGGTGGGAGCCGCTGGTCGGCTGGCAGCTTGCTGGTGTCCAGGGGTACCCCCTGCAGAGAGAGCCGAGACAGGGCCAGGGGGAGACTTTTAGCTTTCACCCACCTCGGCACCCGGCAGGATCTGGCCTCTTTGGTCAGTGCCCCAGTCCCTGCCAGCCCCTCCCCGGTGCACCCCCAGCACCGGCAGTGGGTTGGGTAGACCCCAGATTTCATCCCTGGCACTGAACCCTTGCACCCAGCACCCCCCAAGGGGTGGGAGGGATCCTCAGCTGGGACATGCCATGTGCCTGTGTCCCCCCACCCCCAACCGTGCTGAGGGAGAGGAAAGGGGCTCGGGGGCTTCTGTGGCATGTGGCTGAGATGAGGATGGAAACGAGACGAGAGCAGAGGGGGAGCAGGAGGTGGAGGCAGGCACGGCGCAGGGCCGGCGATGGAGCCATGCATACCTGGGTGATGGAGGACAATGTGGGTGACATTGTTGGTGAGAACTGTTTGGGGTGCTGCCTTCTGGAGTCGCCACCCATTGGGAGGGTGAGGGGGCTGAGCGGGACCCGTCGGCGGGGCGAGGTGGTTATGGAGGCCTGCACCATGGGGGGGTAGGAGGAGCCGCTCAAGCCGGAGGGCAGGCTGGGGTTGCTGGGGGAGGACTGGATGGGCTGGCTGCGGGGGGACGTGGGCAGGGAGGGGTTGCTGAGCGAGGATGAGAGGGAGGAAGGCAGGGACTGGTTGGAGAGTGAGGAAGGGATGGAGGAACTGCTCTGGGAGGACTGGAGCGAGGGGTTGCTGAGGGAGGACTGGAGGGAGGGGCTGCGCAAGGAGGCCTGCAGGTTGGGGTTGCTAAGCGAGGACTGCAGGGAAGGGTTACTCAGGGAGCTCTGCATAGGTGAGGTAAGTCCTGTGGGGACAAAAAACAAGAGACAGCTGTTACCCACCCAGCCCCCGTGCCCTGGGCCGGGCCAGGCTGGCACTCCCCAGCTGCCCCAGACGGGATGAAGGTGACAGAGGTGACCAAAACGATGGAGACAGAGACAGGAACACATAGACCCCGGGAGTTGCACCCACGGGGCGCCCAGGCAGGGGTGGGAATCCTCGATGGCACTGCACCCCGACAGCTCTCCCTGACCCCAGACTGGGATCTCCTGGAGAGACCAATCTGTGCCACAGGCAGCTGCAGGATGCAGGCTAGGGGCTGGGGGGAGTCTCCTCTCATCTCCCCCAGCTCCCCCAAGCACCCACTGCAGGCAGCTCCCTGCCTCAGAGCCCTCTCCTGCTCCTGTCTTGGTGGCTCCAGTGCCAGCCCTCACCTGGTGAGTCGTAGCCGGGGCCCAGGCCCATGCCACCACTGATGCCCAGGTGGGTCATGGTGTTGGCCAGGTTGCTGGTGCTGTTGCCCCCACTCAGACTGGGGTAAGAGGTCTCGTCCGGGTCAAGGGGTGTGGGCAGCGGGGAGGGGAAGTGCAGGTTGGTGAGGTCAGGAAGGGAGCCACCAGTGTTGAGGGCTGAGGGCATGAGAGGGATGTTGGCAGGTTGGTCTGGGGATGGAAATATGCTGGGAGAGGAAAAAGAGAGAAAGAGACAAAGCTAGGTGTGGGAACGCTGCAGCCTCCTCCAGCATCCCCCCCCCAGCAGCTCAGACCTCTCCCAGCCCCTTTTCCACAGCCATCCATGTGCTGGAGCAGACTGCCCAGGGAGGCTGTGACAGCCCCTCCCTGGAGGTGTTCAAGGTCAGGCTGGATGAGGCCTTGAGCAGCCTGGGCTGGTGGGAGGGGTCCCTGCCTACAACAGGGGGCTGGAGATGGCTGATCTCTGAGGTCACTTCCAACCCAACCCATTCCATCAGCCTGTGACTTACTGGATCCCAGGGACTTCACAGGAGCGTGGACGGGCGGAGGAAGAGGAGAGCTGTGAAAGCAAAGCGCAGTGACGTGGGGCCAGGACACTGCACCCTGCACTGGGGCAGTGCTGGTGTGGAGGCAGGAAGGAGGCTGAGCCAGGTCTGTGTCACAGCACAGGGCGGTACGGCAGTGACCTCCTCACCCCCGGCCCTCAGTACCTACCTTCTTGGTGTCCCAGGGCTTCAGAGAGTGTTTGCTGTCATCAAAAGTCTCTTCGATGGGAGGCACTTGGAAAGGAAACACTGGCAAGGAGCGGGGCAGAGGGTCAGGGTAGGGGGAGTGACACAGCCCACCCTCACCTACTGCTCACGAGTGGGGCATTACAGACCCCCCCAGCCTGGGGCTCCCATATCCCACTTGCTGCCCCAAATCTTTGTGGGGGGACATTGACCCGTGCCAGCCAGGGGCAGGCTCTCACCTTTGTTGTCCACATCCCCATCCAGGAAACCTGCAGGAGAGCAGCAGTCAGCAGCAGGACACAAGGGGACAGCGGCCAGCGCGGCTGGGGGGCGCTGCTGCATGCACAGGGATGAGGCTCCCCCCCAGTGTGTGCTGGAAGCTGGACGGGCTGTGGGGGTCCCGAGGCAGGGCGGGGGACATGCTCACCGCTGCGGCGGCCAGGGCCTGGGACACCCTGTGCGGGGCCTAGGTAGGCGTCCTGGGGGGTGGGATTCATGACGCTGGTGTGCAGGGCTGAGTCCGAGTTTGTTCTGCGGGGGTAGACAAGGCGTGGTCAGGTGGCGCTGAGCCCGACCCGCACCCCCCCGCCACCCACAGCCGCCTGCTGTGCCAGCCCTGGCGCTCCAGCCTGGCGAGCAGGGCCAGGGCAGGAGGCAAGAAGAGAGAGCAGAGAGGAGCAGGGGAAGAGCTGGGGGGGTGTTGCTGAGGAATAGGGACAGAAACCTCCCTCCCAAAGGCAGGTGCCATGGGGGTCTGCAGGAATCCCATCCCACTCTGCCTTCCCCTTCCCCTAGTGGGGTCCCCTGTCCACCCTTCAGACGTGCAGGGGCTCACCCCAGCCCTACTTGCCAGCGCTGCAAAGGCCCCGGACCCCTCATCAGCCCTCGGCAGCCCTGGCATAGGGTGAAATATGCTCTCTCGGGGGCCCCTGGAGGTGCTGGGACAGAGGAGCCAGAGATGTTCCACCCATTGTGCCCCAAATTAGCGAGGCTGAAGTGGAGATGTGGAGGAGCTGGAAAGAGGCTGCTGGAGCTAAGGACGTGTCCTGGGACCGCACAAGGGGGACATTGTTCAGCTGCAGCGCAGCTGGGAGGCAGGAAGCTGCTTCCCTCCTCCCCTGTCCCCATGGGACACAGCCCCCTCCCGCGGGGGGCCCAGACAGGGAGCAATGGGCACCCGCCTATGGCACGGCCCAGGGAGACGGAGCAGCATCAGCAAGGAGCCAGCCCTGAGCCCCGGGCTTGCCTTGCTGAGACCCTGCTGCGCCTCGGCCTGAGAATAGGACAACCCCAAAGGCATGCTGGCAGAGCCACTGCTCTCTGGGGCTGCCAGGGGCAGCTCCCCACTGTGCCCAGCCCAGGGAAGGGCACAACTCCAAAGCCACAGCTCTCTGGGGCTGGCAGGGTCAGCTGCTTGCTGCTCTATCACCTCACCAGGCTCCTGAGGGCTGATCTGATACCCTGGTGCTGTGCTGGCTTCTGCTCCATGTGCCATGCTTGGGTGAGACCAAACAGCCTTGGTACCAGGTGGAGCCAAGGCCTTGTCCCACTTCGGCACTGAGGTAGGGCAGGCCTGAGGAACCCTGGAGGTGCTGGGGAAGGGCTGGAGCCAGGTTTAGGGACAACGAGAGGGACAAAATGGAATCAAAACCTCTTTTACCTGTTGAGGGCTGAGGGCAGCCGGAACAAATGTCCCTTCTCCATGGGGAAGTTCCCCCAGGGTATGGTCCTGGGGAAGGAGACACAGCAGAGCTCAGCTCGGGGGGCAAGGGATAGAGGGGCACTGCCTCAAGGCAGGGAGGGCTGCCAATGAAGAGGCTGGGGGTGTCCTGTGAGACATCTTTTTGGCACTGCAGAGGCAGAGCCAAGCTAGGCAGCTCTTTGGAAGAAGGATTAAAGCCCTCCTGAGCCTGAAGGGAGGAATGTGCAGTGGGACTCACGGTGAGAGGCTCTTGGGATCAGCTCAGAGCCTGAGGGGCTGCGGGAGGGCAACTGTGCCCGCTGTGCATGGTGAGGGCATGTGACACAACCTCTCCTTTGGGAGTGAGAAACCACAGCTCTGCCCTGGGAAGTCGAGAGGGCGGCAGAGGGGCCCCAGGGACGAGATGTGTGAGACAAGGCCACAGCAGCAGTGCTCTGGGCTGGCACCGAGACTCCCGGTGGGGGATGAAGTGCAAGACACAACAGCAGCCTCCAGCCAAGGCTGGGGAGAAGGGACACAAGAGACTTCATGGTGGCTGAGCTGGGCATGAAGCATGGTCAGGACAGTGTCCCTGGGAGAGTGGTGGGGGCAAGAGGCCTGCTGAGCAAGGGCAGCCTGGCAAACAAAGCCCAGGAGCCTTGAGTGACCTGAGTGGCTCCGAGCGGTGGCTCACCAGGATCTGTGAGCCGGAGCCAGGGCTCAGGGCACACTCAGGGCAAGCCTGGGGCACGCAGGGGTTCTTGGCCAGGCAGCCCTGTCCCTGCCTGCCCTCGGAGCCAGGGGCTGGAGCTGGCAGGGGCTTGGCTGCCCCATGGTTCTCCTCAGGCAGGGGCCCTGCTCCTTATGCCAGCCCAGGCAGCCACGAGGAAAATCCCAACTGTAGGCAGCACCCAAAAAGCAAACCAGGGGACATCTATCAGCCTCATCCCAAACCCCTCAGTGTTTCCCAGTCCAGTTTTTCCCTGCAGTGTGCTGTGGGAAGCTGTGTAAAGGCTCTCAGCAGGGCTGAGGCTGCAAGGAACTTGGCGGTGCTGGGCCCCTGCCAGCCTGTCCGTAGTGCCTCTTGGCACAGGTCACAGACCGAGCTGCATCGAGCCCATAGGCAGAGGAGGCAGCAGGAGCCCAGCCAGAACAGCCTGGGGGCTTTACCTCCTCCAGCTGGGCTCGGGTGGAGGTGACAGGTAGGTGGGTCCGTAGGGAGAGCTGTCGATGTAAGACTCGTTAAGGGACAGCAAGAGCCGGGGCTGAGCTGGGGCTGTGCAGACACCTCCTGGGCCCCTGCCTGCTAGTGGTGACCCTGAGCTGGGGCCCTGCCA
This sequence comes from Tricholaema leucomelas, assembly GCA_013400475.1. NCBI lineage: Eukaryota > Metazoa > Chordata > Aves > Piciformes > Lybiidae > Tricholaema lacrymosa > Tricholaema leucomelas. The sequence continues at coordinate 115,176 of WAAF01016418.1, forward strand.
GGCTGTGCTGCCATTCGGCCAGGCATGGCCAGGCTGCAGATGGGGAGGGGAACCTCCTGAGGTTCAAGCAGGGCTAGTGGAAGATCCTGCTCCTGGGGAGGAACCATCCCGGCAGCAGGACAGGGCAGGGACCTGCTGGGTAGCAACTCCACAGAGAAGGACCTGGGAGTGGTGGGGGCCAGCAAAGTGCCCAGGGGCCAGCAAGGTGCCCTCATGGCCAAGAAGGCACCAAGGGTCTGCTGGGCTCCCCAGTTGCAGAGAGCCTGGGATCTACTGGTGAGAGTCCAGTGGAGGCTGGGAAGCTGCTGAGGGGGCTGCAGCAGCTCTGCAAGGAGGAAGAGCAAAGCTGCTGTGGGTCCCTGCGGGACCAGAGGGCTTGGGGGAGATGATTCCCAAGAGTGCCTTCTCACTCTCCCCAGCTGGAGTTCTCTGTAGTCCTGAAACGGTCAGCACTGGAGTGCTGGGAGCAGGGCATGCTGCCCACTGCTGCCCACCGTTGCCCGCTGTTGCTCACTGTTGCTCGCTGCTGCCCACTGCTGCCTGCTGTTGCCTGCTGCTGCTCACTGTCACCCGCTGCTGCCCACTGCTGCCTGCTGTTGCCTGCTGCTGCTCACTGTCACCCGCTGCTGCCCACTGCTGCTTGCCGTTGCCTACTGCTGCCCACCACTGCCCACTGCTGCCCGCCACTGCCCACTGCTGCCCGCCGTAAGGATATCTGGCGCACGTAGCGGCGCAGGGGGGACACCATCCGGCGCGGGTCCCTCTGCACCCTCTCCACAAGGCCGTGGTGCCGAGTGCTGCGTGCCGAGTCCAGCGGCGAGTGCAGGGGGCCCTGCGGGGGGAGACAGCAGAGTCAGCCCAGCCCCGGCCCAGAAGGAGGGGGCTCCGAGCAGCCCCCACCCAGAGAGGGGCCAGGCGGTGGGTTCAGAGAGCAGCCCCTCCTGCAATCCTGTCCCAGCAGCAATCCATGCCAAGGCTCTTTCTCCTCCTCTCTCAGTCCTGACACAGCGCTTGATGCTCCCCGACACGGCACTGAGGGTGACAGCCCCCAGGCCTCCCCTGTCCCCCCAGGGGGTAGTGGATGGGTGCTGCTCACCTGGAAGTCAGAGACGCCGCTGCCGATCTGGTTGACGTTGGGCAGGGAGCCGCTGTAGTAGGGCCCCCGGCTGTGAGCCAGCCTCAGCTTCTGCGCCTGCAGCTGGGGCCAGGGGAGAGGAAGCAGGTCAGGGGAGGACAGGGGCACCCCAAGGTGCTGTGGTGCACCTCAAGACATCCCCATCCCACCCTGCTGAAGTATCCTCACCCCTGTCCTCCCGCAGCCAAGCCTCAAACTTGCCCCACATATGGTACCAAGCCCCTGAGATGTGCCACGAGAGCCCCCCAGGTGAGGCACATCCAACTCTGCCAGCCTCAGGCCTCACATGGGGCTCGATGCGCTCCCATGTCCCTGCTCTGAAGCCACCAAGTGCAGAGGACACCCCACAAGGGACTTTCCTCCCTTGGTGGGAGCTGCAGGGCAGGAAGGATTCAGTAGTCACTTCTCTACCACAGATTGTGGCGCATCCCTGGAGCAGGGGCTGAGCTGAGCCTGCATCCCTCCAAAACTGCTGAAGCCTTCTGTGCTCCCCTGAGATGGCTCTCTGGGGCATGCATGAAAGATACCCTGCCTGGTATGGCACAGCTCAGCATGGCTCCAAACAGCTCATCTCGGCAGCCTAGTGCTGCCCAAGGCCAAGGGAAAGAGCCAGGGCAAACTGCAGGCAGGAGATAACCGCAGGGATGAAAACCCCCAGCAGAGGAAAGTCAGGTCCTGGGGCAGCCCCAGCACCACGGCAGCCCCAGGAGCTCCCTCCTGACCCATAGCCAAGCTGGGCAGGCCTCTGCCCTTCAGGAGCAGAGCAGGGGTTTGACCCCCAGGAGCAGAGCAGGGATATGACCCCCAGGAGCAGGGCAGGGGTTTGACTCCTAGGAGCAGGCCTCACCAGTGCTGCTCACACTCCAGGAAGAGGCAAGGACTTCACCACCCCAGGCCTTCATCATTCCTGGCTCTCATCATCCACTCCAGCACATGGAGTTGTCCCATTCTGTGGCTCCAGCATCCCACCAGGGAAGGCTTTCCCTGATCCCAACCCACAAAGCCAAGGCCAAGTACACACAAATCAAGGTGGATCCAGGGCAATCAAAGCCCAGAGGGTCCCCAGGGGTCCCCAAGCAGCCTCAGGTATCACCACTCATTGGTGCTGGACAAACGCAAGGGACAGAGGAGATGAAGCACAAAAAGCATCTCGGGAACAGGCTGCAGGCAGCAAACTTGCAAATTCCCAAGCTTAAGACCAGCAAAATCCAGATCCAGGGGAAGCAAAAAAAAAAAAAAAAAAAGAAAGAAAAAATCAAAACAACCTAACAAACCCAAGCAGGGAGCTGCAGGCAGCTGCAGGCAGCTGCAGGGAGCTGCAGGGAGCTGCAGGGAGCTGCAGGGAGCTGCAGGGAGCAGCTGGCCGCAGCGGCACCGCAGGATTAGTGCGAGGAGTTCAGGGCTTAAGGTCTTGGGATCCTGCTCGGCTCTCCCAGCAGGGTCCCTGCCGGAGTGGCGCAGGCAGCAAACCTGCCAGGAAAACCCTGCTGGAAACACCGAGTGGAGCCTGAGAGGCGCAGACATAGTCCCACGGAGGAGCGAGGGGCCCCGGAACTGGGCAGCAGCCCCCCGGTTGCTGAGACAGGAAAGGCCAACATGAGCTGCTGGGGTGACAGCCAGCGCCGGCTCCGTGCCCGTGGGCAATGACTGCGGTGACCCCGCGGCTGGGACCCACCTTGGTACCAGCTCCTGGGGCTGCCAATGCTGTGTGCAGGGAAGAGACTCCCGGAGGCAGCGTCCAGGGGCAGGGAGCAGGGAGGATACCGCCGCACTGCTGCTCATTAACCTGCTGTTTGCTGTGCAAACACAGGCAGGAGGCTCCGCTCCGAGCCACCCGGGGATGAGCAGCTCCTCGCAGCTGTCCCGGCGATGAGCACCCGCAGAGTTACTTGGCTACCAGCCCTGCCCTGCCGGCGGGGACCGCGGCTGGCCCCACCTCGGGGTCACCAGGGGCTTCTCCCTGTCATCCCCTGTGCCAGCCTCGGGAGAGGCCAAGAGGCAGACTGTGGCTGTGAGGTCACTGCTGCCTCACCAGATTCAGGGTGCCAGCAGGCTTCTTCCACTCAACACCCCGTGATGGGTTCTGCTGCCCTCTTCTGCACTCCACAGAACAGTTTGGGTTGGAAAGGGCTATCGGGGGCAGCGACAGCTCCAATGGACAGGTTGCTCAAGGCCTCATCCAGCCTGGCCTGGAGCACCTCCAGGCCTGGAGCATCCACAGCTTCTTCGGACAACCTGTCCCAGTGCCTCACCCACTCACAGGGAAGGATTTCTTTCTAATGTCCAGTCTAGGTCCATCTTCTTCCAGCCTGAAGTCACCAGCCCTCGCCCTGTCACTTCTGGCCTTCATCCAGAGCCCCTCTCCAGGGCGCTGAGGGTGACCCTCAAGCCTCTGTCACCTGGCAGGGCCTCTCTGTGTCCCCTGCTGCTCCAACTCCCCTCCCCTTGCTCAGCCTTCCTGCACCAGGCAGGGGCGGTACTGGCTGCTGGACCCCACAGCACTGCAGAGCCCCATTGCCACGGTTGGCACAGCCCACCCTGCCAAGCTGCAATCTGGCCAAGCCCTCGGCTTGGCAAGGCACTGCAGGGGCCCAGCTGGAGTCCCGCAGGCCAACACTGAGTGAACACAAACTGCAACCCAGTGCCCCCTCACAGTTCCCTCTGCCCAGCAAGCTCCTAGGGACACAGGGCAGCATGCCCAGCCTCCCTGCCCCACGGTCATCCCCCTGTCACCCCCAAGCAGTCCTCCTGCCACCCTTGCCCAGAAGCTGCCAAGAGTGGTGGCTTTGCCCACTCAGGCTGTCAGGCTCCAGCCAAGCTAAATTTAAGCACCTCCACGGATGCTGCTTCCCGTAGGAGGCTGTCGATGGCGGGGAGGGTCCAACTCAACCCTCCTCAATGCTCAGGGATGATCCTGCAGGCCCCAGGGCTGGTGGAGCATCACCTGGCAGGGGTGACATGGAGCTGTGGCACAGTAGGAGCCCATCCCAGAACTATGGGCCTGGGCATCTCCTCCTCACTCCCATGGTAAGAGGCATTGAGAGCCCAAACACTCCGGTGCCAGGACGCTGATTCTCCACCTGGGAGTGGAGAAAGACAGCAGGACCCAGTGGCCAGAGTCAGCCACGTGAAAGCCCTGACCAAAAAACCTACAGACCAAAGAAACCCAAATAAACCCTGAGGAAGAAGTGAGGTGCAGGTGGGCAGCTGGAGGAGCATTTCCCGGGGAAAGCCTTCTCTAAACCCCTCTGCAGCCCCAGTATTCCAAATATAAACACAAGCCTCAGCGGTGGGATGAGGCTCCATCCAGATCCATCTCCTCTGCACCCCTAGAAACCCTCCCAGCCCCTTTGGGAACCTGCCTGAGCCCCCCAACTCCTTGCTGTGCCTGCTGACCCTCCCTGCCACCTTGCAGTCCTGCTGCCCTCGATAACTGCTCCTCCTTCTGCATTCCCTCGAGCTTCCCTGAAGCCCAAGTCCCTTGCGCGTCCCTTGCACCCCTAGAGCCCACTCACCACTCGTAGAGCTCCTAGAAAGCCTCCAGTCACTCTTTGGCCGTCTCTCAGCCCACAGCCCTCCCTGTCCGCTCGCGGACTCCTTGGATTCTCATCGCAGCCTCCGGCCCCCTCTGGATCCTTACGACCCCCCTGGATCCGCACAGTCCTCAGCCCCTCCAGGACCCCCACGACCCTCCTGGTCGCTCAAGACCTCCCTGCATCCTCACGACCCTCTGGCCCCTAACAGCCTCCGGTCGCCTCCGCAGCCTCCATCTCCTCGAGTAGCCCCCGACCTCCTCACAGCCTACAGCCTCTCTCACTGCCTCCAAACTCCCTGCAGTCGCCGACCCTCCCTCACATCTCCCGCACCCCCAGGCCCGTGGCGCATCCGGCGAGGGGGAGGCCGCGGCGTCGCTGCTCACCCGAGTGGAGCAGATCTCCATCATCACCTCCTCGAAGGCCGCCGTCTCCTCCGCCTGCCGCTGCTTCTGCAACGCGATTTTCTCGCTAAATTTCCGCGGGTTCGAAGCCCCGGCACTGGCCGAGGAACCTGCACCGGGCCCGGGCCCGGCCCCCGCACCCGCCGCCGCCATCTTCCCTGCTCGGGCCGCTCCGGCCGCCGCCGCTGCTGCCGTCGCGCGGGGCAGGCTGGGAAAGGGAGTCCGCAAAGGGGGAACTGCCGCTGAGCACTCAGGGCAAGCAGACTACATCTCCCAGCATCGTCCGCGGCGCAGCCGCAGGGGCTTTGGGGAAATGGAGTCCTCAGCTTCTCTATCGACACCACCAGGGGGCGTCTCCCGCCGTGCGCTGGGCGGGACCGACTACAACTCCCGGCATGCACCACGCAGGGCCGCGCTTGCGGAGGGCGGGGTAGGGGCAGCGCTGCCGCGAGAAGGGTGGAGCAGGGCGCGATGGAGTCCGGGAGCACAACGCAATGGAGGGCCCTGAGCACACCCCAGGGCGAGGGAACTTCAGGAAGACAATCCGAAAGGGAAGGGCCTGTAAGGGGTGGGATACACACCCCTAGAATAAGGGGTCCCCGCAGTGGGAGGGCTGCAGGATGGGGTGTGAGGTGATGCTGCACAGCCTCAGTGCTCGGTAGTGATAAAGCTGGGGGGGAATTAAAGCAAGGTTACCCAAACCGTGGCTGGGAACAGCGAGCTCCTCCCTCTCGCCTTATGCCCTAAAACTGTGGGGGTGGAGAGGTGGACACCCGCCCCCCCGCCCCCAAGAGCAGATACAGGCTGGGGGAGGGGGTGACACTTTGACCCTTCCCCAGGCACTTTCATTGCCCCTCAGTATGGTCCCCCTCCTCTCCCACGTTACTCTGCCTGTCCCCAGTATTGTGCCTCCCGCCTCCTCCCAGCCCTCAGTGTCGTTCCCTTTCCCGCAAGCCCAGCACAGGCAGCACTGTCAGGTCCAGTCCTTTATTTGCTTCATCCGCCACCCCTCTCCACGCTGGGCGGGGGGAGGGCTGTGCACCATGGGACACCTATCTACACTGTAAGAACACTTGTGGGTGTGCAGTGTGTGTGTGGGAAATTGCTCCCCCCTCACACACATACTGTGGGGTCCCATGGTGGGGGACAGCACCATTCCTCTTGTGCAGGTGGGGACGTGGGGTGTGGGAATGAGCCTCACTGGCATAGGGGCTCCCAGTAGGCAGATTGCCCCCATCCAGCCCTGGGGTGCACAGGGTGGGCAGGAACAGCCCCTGAAAGCGGTGCTTTGGCAACTTTGGCACAGAGATGGGGGGGCAGAGGGAGGATCACTCCCCAGGTAAGCAGCTTCTCATATCTTGATGAAGAGGATGGCGGTGACAAGGGCAAAGCCGGCGAGAAGCAGGATGACTTTGGGGACACGATGCTGGGGCACTCCCAGTTCCTGGGGCAAAATCTCCAAGAAAGTGATGTAGAGGAAGGTCCCAGCTGCCAACCCCTCCAACACCCCACGGCACAGCCTCTGCCGCGGCCCCGCGCCTGCTGCCACCACCGTCCCCAGCCCAACGCCCAAAGGAGACATCATGGAGAAGAGGACCAGGCAGGCGGCCACGGCGGGAGGACGCAGGTGGCCCCGCAGCAGCTTCAAGGCCAGGCTGAAAGCCACAGCACATTTGTGGAGCAGCAGGGCCAGGCAGACCCTCAGCACAGCCCCCTCAGCCTCCTGCAGGCCCAGTGCCAGCCCCTCCAGGACAGAGTGGAGAGCCAAGGCCAGCACCAGTAACCCTGCCCTGATGGCCCCCCGGGCATTGGTGACAGCAGCAGGTTGTGGCGATGGTGTCTGGATGGAGCCAGCGGTGGGCAGCAGGGCTCGGGTCTCATCCGACAGTACTGGAGGCTCTCGCTGCGCCAGCGCGACCTGTTCTAGCACCAGCACCAGGAAGAAGCCCATGGCCAGGATGAACTCAGCCAAGGGGAACTGCAGCTGTGCCAGGGAGAAGAAAAGGGGGGGGTCAGGGACTGACTGCGCCCGGCCCTGCCTGCACTGGGGAAGGAAGCTAGACATGGAGGCTGGCAGGAAGCCATGGGAAGGATCTTTCCATGAGTCACGGTGGGACACAAGAGACCTCCCAGCTGGCCTAGCCCCATTGTGCCCTCCTGGTTGCTCCACCACCACCAGCTCAGCCTTGCCAGCTCCATCCTCACGGTCACATCCCCTCTGTCTCCATCCTCATTGTCACATCCCTGGTACCCCATTCCCACTGCTCTTATCTGCTCATCCCATCCTCGCCATTCCATCCCCCTTCTCCTCCCTCACACCATCCCATTCCTGCTGTCTCTATCCCCACTGTCCCCTCCTGGCTGCTCCACCAGCTCATTCCGTGCTATCACTTCCCCATGGTCTGTTCCATGTCCCTGATGTTCTCTTCCCCAGTATCCTGTCCCTACTGTCCCCCCACTCCCCATCATCCCATGCTCTCATCTTCCTCCTCTCCATCCCATCCATACTGTTCTGCCCCCATCATCCTCTCCCCATACTCACATTCTCACCGTCCCTTCCCTGCTGTCCCTTTCCCAATCCTCCCCCACTAGTCTCCCCCCATCATGTCCCCTCTGCCCCCCTGCCACCCTAGTCAGAGCTGCTGACTCCAATCCTGGTAACAGACACATCTGCAGGGCTGAGTTGGGGTCTCCCATGGCAATGTCCCCAGTGGGGGCAGGACACCGCGAGGGGGGGGGGGTCTTGAGTGCTCACCGTGACACACAGCCCCTCCAGCGCTGCATTCATGCTGTCCAGGTAGTCGGGCAGAAGGTCGAGCAGGCAGGTGCCCAGGAAGACACCGCCTGCGAAGCAGCTCACCAGGCTGAGCACTGGGCCACGGGGGTCTGCGAGGCAGGAGAGGGGGTGGCTGAGACCCCCCCACCACAGCCTAGCACCCCATGACGTCCTGGGCCCTGGGTGACATCCCTGTCCCCGCCTATCCTCAGGATTCTCTGGATCCCTGAGATTTCCAGACCCCCACTCCGGACTCCCCAAGACAGCCCAGGTAACCCCGGAACCCCCAAACCCCTGAGACCCCCCTCAGACTCTGTGGGACATCCTAGACACTCCCAGTCGCCCTGGGACTCAACATGGACCCTCTAGACCCAGATCCCGCAGACCCCTCTGAACCCCCCAAACTTTTCTGACACCCAAAACTTCCCAGAATACCCTCAAAATCGCCAGCATGTCCCTGACACCCTGTGCCCCTCGAGACGCCCGGACTCCTCCAGACTCCCTGGGAAAACCCCGACAGCCCCAAGCCCTCGGAACCCACTGAACCCACGGGGTCTTTCCCCGGCCCCCATAGACCTCCCGTTCCCACCGGTGCCAGTACCGGCGGAGCTGGGGGGCTGTCGGAAGCAGCAGAGCGGGGCGAGGCCGCAGGCGAGGGGCAGCAGCAGCAGCAGCACGAGGGAGCCCAGTTTGGCCTCCAGCCCGGGCGGGGGGCGCAAGGCCACCACGGGGCTCCAGGCCAGCTCCTCCATCACGATCCCGGTGCCGGCTGCCGCCATCCCGCCCGGATTCCGATGCGGGACCTTCAACGTCGACCACGGGAGAAGCTCCAACCCGCCGCCGTCGCCTCGATCGAGTTTTGCATCCCTGGGACGAGCCGGAGCTGCGGCGGGACGGGACCGTCAGAGCGGTCGGTGCCGCCTCCCGGCACCAGTGACTCACGCACGCAGACTCCCTCCGGCCCCGGCATGGATTTCCCCCGGCCCGGAGCCCTCAGTGCCGGCAATACCGCGGCACGGAGATCCCCGGAGTGGGGGATGGCCCGGGTAGCGCTGCGGTAACGGCAGTGGACCGGCTACAGGACCGGGATCAAAGGTCGGGGATCTGGGACCGGGACTGGGGATCAGAACGGACTCCCCATCCCGGTCTCTAATCCCGGTTCCAAGTCTCCATCTCGGTCCCCGTCCCAGTTCCCGGTGCCCGTCCCGGTGTCCCGCCGCCCGTCACTCACCGCTCCGCGTCCCCGGTGCTCCGGCTGGGGGGAGCAGTCACCGCACGCCGCAGCCAATAGCGACGCAGAAAGCTCCGACTGTTCCTCTGAGTTACGCGAGTCGCAGCCAATAGGAAGCGAGGCACGCGGGAGTGGTGCCGCTGTCCCGTGGCCGGCTCCGCCGGGGCGTGTCGGCTCCCCACCACCACCGCCGACGTCATTCCCTCTCTACCCACGGGTCCCGTTAATGGATCTGGAGCCCACTTCGGCTGCAGCGAACCGGATCAGTCCCGGGGGCCCGCTAGCTGCTGCTCCCCAGTGCCTCAGGGACACGGTACTGGGGCAGCCGCACCCCCTGGCCCGGCTGTCCCTGGTAGCTCGGCCGAACGCGTTGTGTCCTCCCCTCCACACACACTTCCCGGTCTCCGCTAGAAGCGGGAGAGCCCCGAGCCACTCCGGAGGCGGGGAAAGCCGGTGCCAGGCTGCGGGGTGGGACTTGGCTGGGTTTGCCCAGGATACCGGAGATCCTGGTGCGCGGCCCCGGCAGCGGGCGAAGGCGGCTGCGCAGCCGGGGAGCAAAGCGGCAGCCGGGACAGCCCGAGGAGTGCCAAGAAGGGGGGGAGCTACATCCCGTCCCCGCTGCACCGGGGCACGGAGCGGGCAGAGGGGCCCGCGGCCCTTCGCTGGGATCTGCCGGAAGCAGCACCGACAAACACCGGGTCCGGAAGGTCTCCGGGCACCCAGCGCGGGGTGCTGCTTCCCCCAGCTCATCCCTCAGCCTGGGCGATGGAGCCGGAGGCCCCGGAACTCCCAGAGTCGCAGGACGAGCTCTTCGCGGGCAGCAGCTTCCCCGACCACCCCTTCCGGGGCTGGCGGCTCCCGGAGGATGCCGTGAGTCGGTGACGCGAGGGGGAGCAGAGCAGTGGGGACCCTCCTAAGTGACGCTGGGATTTGGGGGCAGGGGCCGACCCCCTTGTTCCCATCCAGTCCCTCTCTGTGTCCCCAGGATAGCAAAGCCGAGGAGTTGCTGCAGCTGGTGGCGAACCCCGATGAGGTCTGCGGCCTCGAGGGCCACCACCTCCCGCCCCCGGACGCCAAGCGACCCGAGAACTCCACGCCCATCCCCCTCTACGAGGTGGTTTGCGACCTCAGCGCCCCCCTTAATGGCGGCGTCGTCTCCATCCAACTGGGTCAGCGGGGTCTGGAGGCAGGGCGAGGCTCAGTCCGGGGCGTGGAGGTAGCAGGGTCGAATCCTGCCGGCGCCGGGCAGGAGCTGAGCGGCTGCCCGGGGTCGGGGTGGGGCAAGACCGGGGAGGACGACGGCTCCTTTCTCCCTCCCCAGCAGAAGACTGGCTGTGCCCTGCACTGCTCCCCAGCTCCTGCATCATCAATGAGCTGCCCCTGCCGGCCCCCAGCCCCACAGTAAGTCCCTGCTGCCCCTCCACCGTGTGCCCCCCATACCACGAAACAGCCCCCTCCACGTCCCCACATGTCCCATTGCAGCAGCTTCGCCTGACGGAGGAGGAGAAGCGGCTGCTGGCACAGGAAGGAGTAACGCTGCCCGGTGCCCTGCCCCTCACCCAGGTGGGTTAGGGGGTACTGGGAGGATGGATGGGGGTGCCACGAGGCAGAGGTCACTCTTGGACTCCTCTCCTCAGGCTGAGGAGCGGATCCTGAAGAAGGTGAGGAGGAAGATCCGGAACAAGCAGTCAGCCCAGGACAGCCGTCGCAGGAAGAAGGAGTATCTGGACGGGCTGGAGAACAGGTGGGTGCTGGTGGCACCACAAGCTGGCACATCACCCAGGTCACCAGCCACAGCCCCTCACTAGTTCCCGTGTCTGCCTGGGCAGGGTGGCTGCATGCTCAGCCCAGAATCAGGAGCTCCGGAAGAGAGTCCAGGAGCTGGAGAAGCTCAACGGGTGAGTGTGGCATGGTGCCAGGATGGGGAAAGACAGGTGCAGTGCCAGGATGTGGCACAGTGCCAGGGAAGGAGGGGACATCAGCAGAAGCAGCTGTCACCCTTTGTCCTGCAGGTCCCTGCTGAAGCAGCTGCAGGCACTGATCAAGCAGACCTCCAACAAGGCTACCCAGACCAGCACCTGTGCCCTGGTACGGTGGCACAAGCATCATGATGCACCCACCAGTGTCCCCCCACCTACTGGCAGCACTCAGGGATACTCAACCCCTGTCCCTCCCCGGCAGATCCTGCTCCTATCCCTGGGACTCATCCTTTTCCCCAGCTACAGCCCCTTCCACCAGCAGCTGCAGGGCAGCCAGGATGGGGAGCAGCCCACTGGAGGTAATGGCAGCTGTGGGCATCCTAGGGGGTCACTGGCTGCAGTTTCCCCCATCCCAGCACTGCCCAGCTCAGTGTTCCCTGTTCCCACAGTGATTTCCAGGCACATCTTGACCCGGAGGGAGCTGCTGGGACCAGCTGGCGAATCCCAGTTCCCTGTACCAGGGTGGCTGTGGGTGGAGGAGCCAAGACCTGCAGCTGCCATGGAGGATGAAGCTGGGAGGATGCACAGGGATGGGAGGCTCCTTCCTGAGAGGGAGCTGGGCACCAACTCTTCAGACCAGGCCATCCCAAGGCACATGGGAACAGCAAACCAGGGACATGGGGAGGAGATGTGACAAGCGGCAGAGAGCAACTCCCCAGGACGGAGGCAGCAGTGGGGGGACACTCAGTTTAGCCCAGCCCAGGCAGGGAGTGCCAGATGTGGCTCCTTAGTGAATAAACCCAAGCCTGGTTTGCACCCCAACATGTATCAGAGGGTTGGTGCTGCCTGTGGTGGTGTTGTGAAGGCCAAGGACCCTCCCAAGACTCCAAGAGAGTATGAGGCTGGTAGCACAGCCATGTCACTTCTACCCTCCTGGGCACAAATGCCAGCATTGCTCTGGTGATGACCATCAGGATTTATTACACATCACACTCCCCGAGTATCCCCAGCAGGGCAACCCTCAGCCAGCCCACAGGACACCCCGGTGGCATCCAGGGCAGCTGCTGGCACAGTCCTGTGACCACTGAGCGAGGCAGGGCCTGTCACAGGGACCTCCGTTCCTGCTGCTGCTTGTCTGGCAGTGGCAGGTGGGCAGAGCCCAAGCTGCAGCGTCCTGCTAAATGGACTCAAGCTGTTTGCGAACCTTCTCCAGGGCCTTCCTGTCCAGCACACGCTGGCGGCACACCACCAGCACGGCGAAGAGGGCAGCCACACACATCATGGTGCCCACGAACCGCCAGAAGATGTGGGCTTCCATCACGGCCGAGCGGCACCTGTGCCCGCAGGGGGAGTCAGCAACCGGCCCGGGAACGGCCCCAGCCCCCAGCCCCAGCCTTTCTCCTGCTTGCCTGGCCCCACCTTTTGAAATCGTCCTTCTTGGAGGTGGCACAAGTGACCTTCTCAACGAACCCCGTGGGCCTGCATTCCATCATGGACTTCTGCAACCCAAAGGGGCCAGTTAGAGGCTGCGTGGGGGCAGCATCTGTACCCCAGGCCCGACCCCGCCAGCCCCGGGCTGAGCACGGTGGAGCCTGGCCCGCCAGGTGAGGGGCCGAGCATGCCCAGCCTCACCGTCTGGAAGCTGGAGCAGCGGGCGCACTCCTGCACCACCACGTAATCCTCCACCCGCCAGCACTGCGTGGCCGTCACTGGGCTCGCTGCGGGAGGAAGAATGACGGCTGAGGAGGGGCCAGCCAGGCACACACCGAGTCCCGTCGGGAGCTCAGCGGTCTCCGACTGCCCGCGCCCCGCAGAGCTCACCCGATCGCTTCTCGTCATTCACCGCCATCGCCGCTGCTGGCCTGTGGAGAGAGCAGAATCGCCGTGAGGGCTGAGCTCCGGTGCGACCGGGCCACGATCTTCCCCCTTCCAGGCCCGGCTTCACCCTCGACTGGCCGCTTACCGCAGCCCGCAGACCACAGCGCCCAAGACAGCGTAGAAGACGCAGCACCGCGGCCCGGGGAGGCTCTGGGGCCCCATGGGCGCGGCGGAGCTACCGGGTCGGACACTGCGTCTGTGGCGACGCCGCCATCTTGAAGCGCGGGGGCCGCTGGGAAGAGCCGCGAGAGGCAGAGTCCCGTGCAGGAGCGGGGACTGGGCGGGGTTAGGCGGGGACTGGGAGGGGGTTGGGCGGGGCCTCGGCGCTAGGCCGCCACGGGAGGGCGTGGCTTAGGGCGTGGCGTGGATTTGCACTGCACCAGCGCGGCCACGCCTCTGCCGCTCGCCCCCTCCCGCACCGTGTCCTCGGTTCCGCTGCTCCCGGCCCCGTCCGTCCGTGTTCCCCCGCCCGGCCCCTCACGTCCCCAACACAGACACCGGAGACAGGGCAAGGCACAAGCTGGGCTTTATGGCACAAGATGTAGACTGGGGGCGGGTCAGCCCTGTTACCACCCCCAAGCCAGTCTCCGAGACCCCTGCGAACTGCGTCGTGTCGGTTCCCCAATCCCCAGAGAGGCGCCCGCGCTGCACCGGGGCAGGCCGGGGAAGCGGTGGCGGTGGGGGGAGGGAGTCCAGTGGCTCTATGCCAGGGAGCATTTACCCCCGGCTCTCCTCGCGGGGCCGGGCTCCAGCAGGGGCCTGCTGCCGCTGGAGGCCTGGAAAAGGGAAGGGAGTGGGTCGAGGGGGCGGGAGCAGGGGGGTGTCCCCCACCCCCGCCCCACGTACTGATTTCCGGGAGGACTTCTGCAGGATGTCCCGTGCCAGCATGCTGAAGGCCTGAGGAGGAGGGGTGACAGTCAGCAGTGACCCCTCCCAGGGATGGGGACCCCTCCCACCACAGGGAGAGGAGTCTCCGTGGCAATGGGGACACCCCCCCCCCGTATCTGGGCTCCTGTCACCTCCTCCACGTTCACGCTGGACTTGGCACTGGTCTCAAAGAAGCGGATCCCATGCTCCTTTGCCAGCTGCAGGGACAAAGGGACCCCCAACCTTTTATCTGGGTGCCAAAAGAGGGAGGCCTAAGGCTCACAGTGTCCCCCACCCCACCGTGCCCCCCCCTTACCTTCTCTGCCTCCTCGCGCTGTACTTTGCGCTTGCTCTCCATGTCACACTTGTTGCCGATCAGGAGACGCTCGACCCCTGCTGAGGCGTTCTGCAGGCAAGGGAGGATGGGCACGACCCCCCCCCAGGACCCCCATGGCCCCTGAGCCCCTGCCTGATCACCAACTTGATGCTTTTCTATGGCTCACCCAGACCCCTGCTCGCTCACCTCCTTGATGCTCTTCATCCAGTTTTGGATATTTTCAAAGGATTTTGCATCGGTGATGTCGTACACCAGGATGATGCCCTGCAAGGACATTGAGGTCAGCAGAGCAGGGAACCTCTGCTCCCGCTTGGGGGTGTGTCTTGTCCTCAGACTCCCCCCCAGACCTGCCCCAACCCTTTGGGGTGCTGCTGTCACTCCCCTGCCATACCACAGCTCCACGGTAATAAGCTGTGGTGATAGTTTTGAAGCGCTCTTGACCTGCCGTGTCCCTGTAGGGAGACAGAGCAGAGGGGGTGAGGGTGGCTTAGCATGAAATGTAGGGGAGGTCTCCAATTCCCCCCAACCCCCCCCCCCTACTCACCAGACCTGCAGCTTGATTTTCTTCCCATCGATGTCCACTGTCCGGATTTTGAAGTCGATCCCTGGGAAGGAAGGAGGCAGGGATGGGGACGGCTGAGGCTGCACTCGCACAGGGAGGGGATGCCATAAACTGCTCCACTCCCAGACGCAGACTCCAGCTTCCCAGTAACCATCTGGCATCCCGGGAAAGGGGAAGCAAAGTCCAGGCCTGGCACTGGCTGCGGTGGGTGGGAGGGGGTTGCTGGGGTCCCCAAGCTGGCTGGACATGGCATTCCTGCTGGATGGCATCACCCAGCATTGGCTGCTGAGGGCAGAGGAGCTGGATGAAGCTGCCAGACCCCCTCATCACGTCAACCAGCCCGGAAGGTGGGCAGAACCCCCCCAAAAAAACTTCATCTCTGCACCTCCTTTTCTGCTCGACCCTGTTTCAACAGACTGAAGTGGAGGAGGGAGGGGCTGGAGGGAGCTGGAGCTCCAAACAGGGATGATGATCATGGGGGGCAGTCCCCGGGGGCTGGATCCCCAGACAGAAAGATGATGATGGGGTTCAGCCTGGCCCCCGGCCCAGCTGCCAAGCAGCGTGTCCGTGCTGGAGCTTCTGGCCTGGGGCGGCTGCTCCGGGCTCAGGAAATGGCTTCGGCAGCGCGGTGCAAACTCAGAAGGAGAACAGGACGGTGCACGCCGGGGCCCCGGTCCGTGGCGGTGGTGGGGCAGGACGAGTGTCGAGCCGTGGCCGGCATGACCGTACCACGCCAGCTGCCTTCGTGGGGCAGGCCCTGGAAATCGCTCAGTCCCGCCGGTCACCGGGCAGGACGAGGCACGGAGCTACCCCGCGGTGCTGCCACGTCCTCGGTGTCGCTCCCAGCGTCGTCCCCGTTCTCCCGCCGTCCTGCCGGGATGGCAGGCAGGGAAAGAGAAGGGTGGCGAGCGATAGGAGCCGTCCTTGTCGCCTCACTTCTGGTCCGACCACATCGATGGGGACCCGAGGGGAGGAGTGGAGAGGGGAGGCCCCGCTCCCGGGGTGGAGGCTCCCGGTGGAGGGTCCCGCGAAGGAGGAGTCCCCGGGAGTGCTGCTCACGCACCGATGGTAGAGATGTAGGTGCTGGTGAAGTTGTCCTCGGCGAAGCGGATGATGAGGCAGGTCTTGCCCACGCCGCTGTCCCCGATCAGCAGCAGTTTGAAAAGGTGGTCGTAGGCCTTGGCCATGGCCCCTCCGCCGCCACCGGGACCCGGCCCGGCCCGGCCACGGTCCCGGCTTCGGACCGCCCCCACTACAGGCGGGGACTCGCTTTGAGCCCGGCCACGCCGCCATAGGATCAGTCACGTCACGGTTCCCCGTGCGCTTCTCACCGCAGGCGCCCAGCCCACAATGGCGGCGCGACCTTACCAACATGGCCGCCCTCCCCAGCGCCCCTCCCAAGATGGCGGCGCCAGGCGGCAGAACTTCGCTTCCGCCCGTGCGGGAAACCCCGCAGCGGATGTAGCTGCCCCCGCTTCCGCTGCGGCCTCTTTTCGGTCGCGTCTACCTCCGCGCCAGCATGCCCGTGAGTGCGCTCTGCACCCTGGGTCCTGTCCCGCCGATCCCGGAGCCCGCCGAGGCCCAGCGCCGCGTCACGGCGGGGAGGAGGGTTGGGAGAAGGGAGGCAGGCGTGGGCGAGTCCGTCTGACAGCCTGGCGGGGCCGTGATCGTCGCCATCTTCACGGCGGGGCCCTTCAAGATGGCGGGCGAGGAGCTGGGTCCTAACCGCGCTTTTATCCCCGCAGCTGGCGAAGGATTTGCTGCACCCTTCCCCTGAGGAGGAGAAGAGGAAGCACAAGAAGAAGCGGCTAGTGCAGAGCCCCAACTCCTACTTTATGGACGTCAAATGCCCGGGTAGGGCCATGGGCCGGTCCCGCGAAGAGGCGGGGGGAGCACAAGGAGTCCCGGTGTCCCTCCCGCCCCTTCCTCAGTGCTCTCCGTTTTGCCGACAGGTTGTTACAAGATCACGACGGTGTTCAGCCACGCTCAGACCGTCGTGTTGTGCGTGGGCTGCTCGACCGTGCTGTGCCAGCCCACGGGGGGCAAGGCCAGGCTGACAGAAGGTAGGTAACGGACCTGGGACGGGGAGCTGGGGGGCGGCTTTTGGGGCCCTTTGTTCCTCGGGGACCTCCGGGGGCGGTCTTGGAACCCGAGATGGTGGAGATGCGAATTTCGTGGTCTGGAAGTTGAAAAGACACAGGGGTATGGGCGGGTTGAGAACGAGGCTGGGCAAGGCAAAGTTAAAGCGGCTGGGTTCGGGCTGGAGAGGCGGAAACGGCGGCGGGGAGGCAGTGTGGGGTCGCTGCCGCTCCTGACCGCCCGAATTTTGTTCTCTCCCTTCTCAGGCTGCTCCTTCAGGCGAAAGCAGCATTAGGGAGTGGGGATGGCTGTGACCGCAGGCCCGAGCAGGGGCTGCCCCCGCCCGAGTCGCTCGATCCGACCTAGCAGGGCTGCTTGCAGGGCTGCCCGCCGATGCGACTCTGACGCTGTCCTTGCGGTCTCCCCGCGGCGCTGTCAATAAATTTTGGATAAAATACCGGTAGATGAGTGTGGCTTTGGTGCTGCAGCTGCTCGGGGCGGGGGACGGCTTGGCAGCGGTGGAAGTGGTCAGTTCTTAACCTTCGAGATGGGCAAAATCGCTGCAGTGAGTCAGGCCTGGAACAAACCCTCCCCGGCTGTGCTGGAGGCTCTCCTGCAGGGGTTTAAATCCCACCACTCCCAACCCCTTCAGCCCAGTCCCCACTTAGGTTTTTTTTGGTGCTTTCCACGTTTTTTGTATTTTTTCTTACAAAAGTTAAGTTAAAGGAGGGGGGCTCAGCGCAGGGGTCCCGGCTCGGCGCTGGGCATGGTGTGCAGGACTTCATCCAGCAGCTGCAGGGCTCGGTGCAAGTGCACCTCAATCCAGCACGGGGTGTGCTTGATGCTCTGCCGGGGGTAGTCTGGCCCCCAACCCTTGACGAAGCTGAGCCTCAGGATGCACAAACGCCGCAGGTCGTCCACGCCGATGCCTGCTGCTGCCGACAGCCCTGCGGGGTAGAGAGGATGAGCTGGGGGGGGAGTTCTTGTGGCCACGAGGGCCCCCCAGCCCCGTGCCAGGCGTCGGCGTCACTCACCTACAGCCGGAGCGATGCCTCCTACCGAGCCGGGTCCCGGGATGTTGCCGGCAACGGCGGCGGCTTGAGCGGCGGCGGCAGCCTGGGCAGTGGCCGCCTGCTGCTGCATCTGCCGGTGGCACTGGCGCAGGTCAAAGACCTGGGGATGAGCGAGGAAGAGCCCTGAGCGGGGTTGTCCCTCCTGGGAACCTCCTTCAGCGTGGGCCTCCGGGATTTCTCCAGCCCTGGGGTCCTTCCAGTGCCCCCCAGCATGGGCGACCGGGCACCTCTGACACGGACCTGCGGCTCCCTCCATCTTTCGGCTCCCTCCATCTTTCAGCTCCCTCCTAGGGCTGTGGGGTGCCCTCCCTGCGTGCCCCCTGGGACAGCTCACCTTGATGTATGCCCCGGGGTAGATCTTGTGGACGGCGTCGCCAGGAGCCCTGCCAGCCTGGCGGTCTAGGTAGAAACTCTGGACGAAGAGTGCGTGGGCACTGCGGCAGCGCAGCCAGACGTCGCCCTCGCCCCGGCATTGCAGCTGCACTCCCTTCCCGATGTGCAGCCTGGCACAGACAGCAGCACTGACCCCCCTGCCCCCTCATCACCCCCTTCCCGATGTGCAGCCTGGCACAGCAGCACTGACACCCTCTGGAGCCCTATGCCCACCCTGCCCCCCATTCNCTGGTGCGGTGCACGTTGGAGAGCTGTCCCAGGCAGAATCGAGCTCCCCCCGAGGGGTCCACGTAGCCATCCACGATGACCGCAGGGCAGCTGGAGGGCACCTTGAAGGTCTCCCCCACCTGCACGTCCATCTCAAAGTAGGCGATGGAGCACCAGAACTCCGGCCCTGGGGGTGGCACACGGGCAAGGAGGCGTTCAGAACACCCAGGGCTCGAGGAGGAGGTGGCAGCCGGGAGGAGGGTGGGGAGGGGGCACTCACCGGGGTGGGTGGACACTGGCTGCTGGTAGGGTGCAGAGTGCTGCTGTGGGGGCCCTGGGAGGGGACAGAAATAGGTCAGCATTTGGTGGGGTCTTGCAGACGACCTCCCCCCGCTCCCGACTTACAGTAGTGGTTGGGGTGGTGCAGTGGGGGCCGTGGGTGGCCCTGGGTGCTGGGAGGTGCTGAGGGGGGTGGCTGTGGCCCCCGCAGCCTCGCTGTGTAGATTCCTGCCCTGGTCCAGCTCACTGCAAAATGTGGGGCAGGAGAAAGGGTGGCCAGAGTGGGGGCGTTTCCACAGGGGACCCCCCAACTCGTCTGGGGTCAAGGAGTGTCCCCAGTACTCACTGTAGCAGGGGGGCTTGGGGCAGCCGTTCTGCGTGGGGGGCTGTGCCGGGGCTGGTGTGGAGCAGACGACCTGCAGCAGTCTCTCACCGTGGGGCAGCGGCGGCAGGGAGTCACCCGGAGCCACTTTGGGGGGGGGGGGGGCACAGGGTGGGAGAGGGCACAGGGTGACACCTCCAGGCGGCAGGGAGCCACCAGAAGCCACTAGAGTGGGGCACAGGGTGACACCCCCGGACGACAAGGAGTCACTGGGCGGGGGGGCGGGGGAGGCACAGAGTGACATCCCCAAACCCTCGAGGGCATGAGAGTGGTTTAACAGCAGGGGGGACACTCACCTGCGGGTGCCATGGGCAGCGTGGGGCAGAGGCTGGCAGGCACATGGGGGGACTTGGGCAGCTGCAGGGGGGGCAGCTGCTGTTGGTAACTCTCGGTGGGGGGCAGGCATGGGGCCTCTTTCCCCCCCTGCTCCCGGCCGGGCGTCATCTCCATCTGCACACAGTCATGGACAAACTCCTCCTTCACCAGGCGCGGGGGGGGCACTGGGCGGGGGGG
>WAAF01016418.1:134764-268144 GCA_013400475.1 Tricholaema leucomelas
GGGGAGGGGCGTTAGGGGTGCTGGGGGTAGGAGTGGGGGCAGGGGTGGAGGGTTAGGGGTGCTCGGGATGGGAGTGGGTGCTGGGGGTGCAGTGGGGGCACGGGGGGTGTTACGGGTGCTGGGGGTGCAGTGGCGCAGCTGGGGGCGTCTCTCACCGGCGGCGGGGGCCAGGACGCGCTCGTAGTGGTAGGGGTT
This sequence comes from Tricholaema leucomelas, assembly GCA_013400475.1. Classification (NCBI taxonomy): domain Eukaryota; kingdom Metazoa; phylum Chordata; class Aves; order Piciformes; family Lybiidae; genus Tricholaema lacrymosa; species Tricholaema leucomelas. The sequence continues at coordinate 134,960 of WAAF01016418.1, forward strand.
GACGCAGACACTGTCCTGCTTCAGGTGGAAGGCGAAGCGGCAGAACCCTGCCGGACGCAGCTCGCTCTTGTGCAGGTCCGGCCAGCGCCACAGCCGCGCGTAGATGACGTGGGGGAAGCCTTTCCTGCCAGCCACCTGGGGGGCACCGTGGCACGGGGTGGGTGGAAAGGCAGTTCTAAGCCTCGACTAGCACTGCCGGGGCACTGCCAACCCATGGCCCTCAGCACCACGGCTCCAGGGCGTGCAAACCCTCCCAGGGATGGGGACTCCAGCACTGCCCTGGGCAGCTTGCGCCAGGCTTGGACAAGCCCCAAGGGGCAGAAATTGTTCCTCATGGCCAACCTGAACCTGCCCTGGGGCATCCTGAGGCCATTTCCTGCTCTCCCATCACTTGGTCCCTTGGCAAGAGAGCCCAACCCCACCTGTCTCCAGACTCCTCTCAGGGAGATGCAGAGTCCCAGGAGGTCTCCCTCAGCCTCCTCTGCTCCAGCCTCACCACCCCCAGCTTCCTCAGCTGCTCCCCCTCAGCCCTCCAGGCCCTGGTCCTGCTGGCCGCAGGGACAAGCTGGGGGTGCAAGGATGCTCCTCAACCCCCACCCCCCGCCCAGGCTGACAACATCCAGCTGGGACGCAGGACTCCTGTACCCACCAGAGCTGTGTCTGGCAGCAGGCCAGGACCCTGCAGCAGCAGAGGGGTTCCTGCTTGCACCACCCTGGCTCTAGACACAACCCCCCACCCCCACCCCCGCAGCTCCCCCAGCCCCGCTGCAGGATGCCAGACAGTGACTCATCGCGGGTGGGGGGGGACAGAGCCGCGAGGGATGCCAGCACACCAGGGTTGGGGACTGTGGGCAAGGGGCAACGCTGCCTGCAGCTGCTCCTGCCTGGACGCCTCTGCCTGGGTGTAGGGGCACAGCTCTGCTTGTCCCTGTCCATGTGCCAGCCTGTTCCTGTGTCCCTGGGGCAGCCGCGGCTGCAGGTGGGTGGGCAAAAGCTCAGACACTGAAGTCTGTGTGGCTGCAAGCCCAGAACCACAGGCTCGCCGTGGCGGGGATGCCCCCGTGTGCCCCTCCCTGGGAGGGTCCCCTCCACTGAGCCCCTCGACACAAGGATGCCAGCTCGTGGAGCGCTGGAGGAGTCCCAGGAGGCCTGGGTTCCCCTCTTTGGGGAGGGCTGGAGCAGTCTTGAGGCACCAGGACACCTGGGTCCTGCCAGCTCAGAGAAGACTGTGGGGTCTCGGGGGGCATGGGGCACTCCTGGCGCCCAGGCTCCCCGGCTCGGGGAGGGCTGCGGGGGCGCAGCGGAGGCTCCCTGGGCGCTGGGTACCTGCAGCCGCCCGTCCAAGGTGCGCTGGATGGTGACGCACTTGCTCGGGTGGGCTCCGCTGGTGGTGACGGCGGCGAGCAGCGCCTCGAGCTCGTCCCTCCGCTCCTTCAGCTTCTTGACCAGGCTCTCGATGGCTCTCTTGGCGAAGGTCTCGTTCTCCCCGCCCTGCCGGTGGCACATCAAGCTGTGCACGATGCTCAGGCAGGCGTCGGTGCCGGCGGGCGCGCCGAGGGACATGGCGCCGCTCCCCTGCAAGGCAAGGCACGGCACGGCCCTGCCAGTCACCCCCGCCGCAGGGGCCCTGCTGTCCCCGCTGCCCGCGCCTGCACGGCCGTCCTGGCACGGGGGCACCGAGATGGGACCCAAGCACCCTGCAGGGTTGCCCCACGGGCAAGACACGGGGTGGTGGGTGCCGGCGAGAGGGGACACAGTCCCTGCGTGGCACCGTGGACGTGGCAGCCCAGATGGCAGGCGAGGAGGATGTGCGACAAATCCGTTCTGTCACCACGAAGAGGTGTCCAAGAGGACGCCTGCGCTCCACAGGGGAAGAGCCACAGAGACCCTGCGGGGGTCCCCAGCTCCCTGCGCTCCTTGGCTTCCACACTCTTGCGAGGACGCCGTCAGTGTCACAGCAGCAGCTTGACACGGGGCAAGGGTGGCTGCGTGCGTGGGAGACAGGGCGAGCGACAGAGGGACATAGGGACACGTGTTCCGCAGTGCTGCCTGCCCCAGCATCTCTCACCGCTGGCTGTGGAGCCAGACTAAACACAGCCCCAGCCTGGCGCCGCTCCTTAACCCCTCGCTGGCTGCTGGGCTGCTCCTTTCCTGCCTCCCCTGCCAGACCCAGCCCACGCCGAGAGCCGCAGGCAGGGCACAGCGCCGGGACGGGGNAGAGCACCCTGTGAGCAGCGATTCCCCCTCCCCAAGCGTGGCCGTGCCCGGGGTGCTCTGGTGGACGATGCTGCAGTGGGGTCGGGCCCCTGCTTCTGTGCCGCGGTGGCTGCCAAGGCTGCAGGGACTGGGAAGAGCCCTGAGCTGGTTGCAGACACAACAACCTGCCCGTCCCGCTCCTTATCCGTGGGATGGGACCCTGGTGTCCTGCCAGCACCCTGCCTGCCCGGCCCCCTCCCTGCACCGGCACAGGGCCATAAGACACCCCCTGTTCCCCGGCCCTTGCCATGCTCCTCCAGCTTGAGGGGAGCCAGATGCTGTTGGCCATGTGATGCTGAACGGGCCCCCTGGATCTCCCCCACAACTGAGCACCCCGCCAGGGTATGGGGTGCACCCCGTGGATGCTAATGAAATCTGAAGCACTAATGCCAGGGCTGCCCCGATGCCACACTGCTGCCGGCTCTCTGCCAGCCTTCTCCGTCCCCAGAGCCCTGCCTGACTGGCACACCCTGCCTCAGGATTCAGCTTTGAGGCCAAAAGAGGTGAAAAAAAGGCATCAGGGCGAGCAGGAGCTCTGTGGGATCACCCTGGAAGGAGTGCTCAAGGACCACATCACCAGTCCTGGCTCCCCCAGCCCCAGTGGCTGGACCCCAAGGCTGATGCCAGCTGCTCCAGGAAAGACTCCAAGGGCCAGAGCCATCTCCAAGCCCACTCCAAAACAGCCCGGTCTGGTTTGAGGGAAACTGAGGTGAATGAGGGTTAGAAATGGCTTTACCCCAGCTCCAGCTGCTCCCAAGTGTGGCACCACGGGCACAGCAGACCCCAAAAAGCCCCTCCTGCCCCAGCGCCGGAGGGACAGAGGAGTGAGATTACAGGTGGAAAATGACATTTCCATGGAGTCTTTTGTCCCACGAGGGAACCTGTCTGGGGGCTTTTTGCCAGCCTGTCAGAGCTGGCATCGAGCTCTCCCCTTCTCACCCTACAGAAACCCCTCACTGGTCCCATGGCATGAGCCCCGCATCCGGAGCCAGCCCTGTCCCCCGTCTCAGGAGGCGGACGAGCAGCATGGAGCGGGGTGGGGGGGGAACCATTTGCCGGATTCAGACTCCAGTTTAATCTGCTCGGCTCCAGGGCCACTAACTTCGCTCCCAGATAATCTCAAGGGCGGGGACAAAGAGACCAAGGGGTGCCTGGGTGGGGACTTCGCTGCTGTCCTCTGCCAGCCCGCGGCCCAGCTCCCCCGGCTGCGATAGGAGAACGCTCCCCAAACTTGGCCCTCGGTTTATGCGGGGGGAGCCGAGGGGCTCGGGGAGGGACGCGGGAGGGATGTCCTGGGAACGCGGGTGCCAGCGTTACAGTCCCCACGGCATCCCCGCTCCCGGGCATGCTTCGTGGGGCACGGGCCGACCTCCGTCCTCGAGCTGCCCACAGGGAACCGCGGCCGTGCCTCTCTGTGGGGCAGCGCTGGAGGAGGTTTTGGGGTCCCGGTGGGAGAAAAGCGGGAAGAGGGACTGCTGGGGCGGATGGGGACCCCTGTGCCCACCTGCCCGACTCTGGCCCACCCGTGCCCCCGGGTTAATGGGGAAAGCTGCGCTGAGAGCAGGGGCTGCGGGCCAGGAAGGCTGGATGGGCAGAGGGGCGAGAGGCTGGGCACAGGGCTCTAAGGAGGGGGCAGCGGTGGGAACAGCACGGGGAGGCGAGGGGCTGGGTGCAGAGCTCGGAAAGGGGGACACGAATGGGATACGTGGGGAGCATGCACCGGGGGTGGGCTGGCCACTCACCTCCGCCGCCCCGCTCCTCACTTGGGGCCCGACTCCCGCCGCATCTCCCGAGCCCTGCCCGTCCCCGCCCGCCGCAACTTGGTCACTACAATAACAAAAGGCGAAGCCGGAGCGCGTGAGACGTTGACGCGCCACGGCCAATAGCAGGCAGCGTCACAGGCCACCCCCGGCACGCCAGCCAATCGGAGCCCCGCTTTCATAAAGGAGGCGGGGCTCCGGTCTGCCCCGAGACGGATCCATCCCCACGGCGCCCGCCCGAGCCAGGGCCGAGCCGCGGCCGCTTCCTGCCCCACGGGACCTCACTTTCCCCAAGAAATCCTTTCCCCGCAAAATCCTTTTCTGCCGCCGAGGACTTTCCAGCGGCGCTGCCCAAGGAGGGGGGCAGGAGCTGGTGGTGGGGACGGGGCCGCAGACTCTGCACCCCTCAGCCTTCGTACGGGTCCTGAAAAAAGCAGACTTGGAGGTTAAACAGCCCAAGAAAGCAGGCGGAGCCCAGCGCGGTTTCAGCATCATCTCTCCTTTGTTACAACAAACCAGAAATACAAGATTCCATTGAAACTGGAACAGTCACAGAGTGCTGGAACTTAAAAAAAACAGAAGGGGAGGCTGGAGCTGACCTGGCACGGGGAGAGGGTGCAGCAGAAGTCTGCCCCACAGGACACAGGTTTGGTGACAGCAACAGAATACGATGAGTTTTGGACTCCACGTTGGGTTAAAAATCAGTGTCACCAGGCTGTCGGCAGCGTGGCTCTGACTCCACGTTCCTGCTTGCTTTGAATAAACACTTCCCTTGCAACACACAAACCACTGGTGCCAACTGCTACAGCAACGCTGAAAAAAGCCAAACTTCATCTAAAAAACAACGAAAATAGCTCGAAAAAACCCCAGCAAGCTGTTAAGAGCTTAGCCTGAGCTCTGGCCACCAGAGGAGGACGCTTGGGTGGGAAACAGAAGATCCGGAGCCAAACAAAGTGGTTTGGGTGTCCAGAGCGACAGCAGAACCTTCCTGCTTTGCTGGGAGGTTTTCTGCCTCAGGATGGGTTGAAGGGAAACCCAGGTGTGAGCCGACCCCGCTGGTGACACTGGGGGACAAGGCGGACCCCCCCAAAGGCACCCCCCGAGCTGGAGAGGCACAGGAATGGGTGATCCCAGCACCAAGGAGGGCTTGGCTAGGGGCAGAGGTGGAGGTCAGGGGGTCACTGCCATGGGTTTGTCACGTGGGGGAGTGTGAGGGACACAAAATGCCTAAAACCAAATCTCAAAAGAAGGGGTCTGATAGGACAGGAAGTATCAAAACTCGAGAGGAGCAGACTGAAGGTCAGGTGTGGAGGGCCAGGGCCACTCCCGGTGCCCGCGGGTCCTTCTGGTGTCACTGGGGTTGTTTGTAGCTTCTGGGCAGCGCTGCCACACACTTGGCTCAGCCGCAAGTCTCTGGGCCTCCAGCCTCAGTCGTTGGTCTCTGGGTCTGTCTGCGCCATGTAGGCGTCCAGCTCGGCGTCCAGGTGCCCCTTGGTCTTGGACATGTAGGCGTCCAGCTGGTTGTCCAGCTGCTCCTTGGTCAGGGCAGGCCGCGCCGAGCCTCGCCCCCGACCCCGGCCTCTGCCGCGACCTCCAAAGCCGCCCCGGCCCCGGCCGGCCATGCCGCGACCTTACAGTGAGAAAAGAGGGGAGTTACAGGACTGGAACCTGCCGGGGCTGCTGTGGCTGGCAGAGCCTGGACGGCACAGCAGACATGGGCAGCACCTCCACCAGGCAGCCGTGGAGCAGCTCCTTAGGCTGAGGTTTGATCCACAACCAAGAGCTCCTCCTGCTCCCACTCCTCCACCTTATGCCCTTCAGCCCTGAGATCCTGCACCCCTCTGGGTCACTACCATCCATGACCAGCACAGGATGGACCTGTGCAAGTGTCCAGCCTGAAGAACAGGAGGCCGAAGGGAGACCTCCTGGGTCTCTACAGCTCCTTGAGAGGAGGCTGGAGCTAGGTGCGGTTTGGGCTCTTCTGCCATGGAACAAGGGAGAAGATGAGAGGCAACATCCTCAAGCTGCCTCGGGACATGTTCTGGTTGGCCATGAGGAACAATTTCTGCCCCCTTAAGGGTTGTCCAGGCACGGCCCAGGCTAGCTGGGGCAGTGGTGCAGTCCCCATGCCTGGAGGGGTTTGCATGTCCTGGAGCTGTGGTGCTGAGGGCCATGGGTTGGTGCTGGACAGTCACATCGGGTAAGGGCTGGACTCGACTCCAAAGTTTCCAAACAATTCCAGGATCCTATGAAAACATTTCCTGCTCCAAGCTCCAATCTGCTGTGAACTTCTGAGCCTGCTTCAGGGCCAGCTCCCCAGAAGCCCCTGCCCAGCAGCTCCCGGCCCTCAGGCCTTGACACAGAGCTAAAGCCCAGAGCCCTCTGGCTGATGTTCTGCCTAAACATCTGGATGAAACACTGACACCCCCCCCAACAGCTCTCTTCCATTTCCTCTCACTCACCACTGCTGCTCTGAGCTGTGGTGGAAAAGAGTTCCTGGAGCCAGGACTTGAGTCACTTTCAGACTTGGAATCTCTGGGGCCTTTCCAGGCCTTGGTCTCTCTCCTCTGGCCATTTCTGCTCCCCACTCATTGTTGCAGAGCCCAACTTGCTGGAGCAGGGCCAGAGGAGGCCACAGCAGTGCTGGCAGAGCTTTGCTGTGAGGCCAGGCTGGGAAGGTTGGGGGGGGCACAGCCTGGAGAGGACAAGGCTCCAGAGGGAGAGGTTCCAGTGCCGAGAAGCAAGCTGGGGACAGTCTGGAGCAGGGCCTGTGGTGGCAGGACAAAGGAGGATGTTTTGGAACTGCCAGAGGGAGACTGGGAGTAGAGAAACGGGTGCTGCTGAGGGAGGGGAGAGCCTTGTCAAGAGTGACCAGGGAGGTGGGAGACGCCTGATGGCCAGCACCATCCCAGGCCGAGTTGGGGCTGTCCCTGCTGAGCCCTGCTGAGAGAATGAACCAAGGCTCACTTCTCCTTATTCAGCAGCTCACACTTACCTCTGCCACCGAGCCCTCCACGGCCCATGGCTCCTCTGCCCAGGCCACCTCTTCCAGGGCCACCACGTCCTCGGATGCCACCTCTCCTCAGGCCCATCCTCGGGGACAGGCCTCGTCCCCCACGGAGCAGGCTCTGACCTGCAACACACAAAAGGAAATCCCACCAGGATCAGCCTTCAGACCAAGTGACCTTGGCAGGCGATGTTGCGGCCAGCACCTGGCCACGCACTGACCTCTGAGTGGGAGTCCTCCTCGCAGCAGAGCTCTGGCTCCGCGGCCTCCACGCATGGCTCCCCGGGGCAGGCCTCTCTGCCCCATGGCCAGGCCCCTGCCCCCCATGGACCCACGCACCAGGGCCCCTGCGGGCCGGCCCAGCCGTGCCTGGATGTTGCTCTTCCCGAGGCGCTGCTTCAAGCTCTTCTGGAACGAAGGTTGAGAGAGGACAAAGTCATGCAGCCACCTGGGCTCTGCAATGCCACTGCCACCACCCAGCAAGCCCAGGTGGTGCCCTGCCTCGGTGCTCTCACCAGAGCTCCCTGTCATCTCTGCAGGATGCAGCCTCCAAGGAAATTTGCTCTGGGAGGGTTTGTGAAGGTGGGACAGAGGCAGCGACCTCTCCTGGCACTGCCTGAACAGGAAGCAGCAAGCTGGCAGACCGTCTCCAGCCCAAATCAAAGCAGGCAGCTCCCTCATCCCCTGTGCTGGAAGGTGCCAGTCCAAGCAAACCAAGCACTGCTCTGTCATGGCACCAACCTCACCCACGCCCTCCTGACCCATCTTCTTCTTCACCTACCCACCCCCTCCTCACCTACCCCTGCAGAGCAGGTGACATCGGTGGCCATCCCTGCTCCCAGCAGCCTGCTGCTCCATGCCAGCTGGGCTTCTACCAGCTATGCAAAGCAGCAGCCTGCTAGGGCTGCCTTCGTTTGGGAGCTGCTGCTCTGGGCTGTCCTATGGCAGAGCTGCAGCAGGGATGGCTGCACTGCTGCTGAAGCAGCAGCTGATCACTAGTGACATCCCAGCACCAGGATCACACACTGGGCCCGGCCTGGTATCCAAAGGCAGTTTCTGTAGGCACCACTGAAACCTACAAGCAGCCAAGGTGCAGCAGTCCTGTCCCAAGCTCTTGGACCTGAGAAGGCAGAGGGGCATCAGCAGGCACAAGGGCTGCATTTTATGACCAGTTCCAAGAGCTGAGGTCCTCCCTTGCCTGCCTGTCCCAAGCCTGTGGCCAGCTGAGCTGGTTCCTCTAGAGCACAGAGCTCAGCCCAGCAGCCACAGGCACTTGGAGCCTTTCCTCCCACCGGCAGACAGAAGTCTCCTTTCAGATCCAGCTGTTCCTCACCAGGAGGGGCAGAAAGAGGCAGCCTGTGTCAAACTAGAGCCAGACTGGGGAAACGCTTTTTGTGAGGCCAACCTCTGTGCCCTGAGCTGCAGGGGATGCAAAGCAGCTCCAGGACCCTCACACCAGTAGTGGTGAAGTAGCAGTGAGCCCCGCCACAGCCAGAACAGCTTTCCAACCGCCCTCAAAGGCCCCTCCATGCCAGCAGCCCCTGGTACCACACCTATGGGCAGCACGAGAACAAGCCCAGGAGCCAAGCCAAGGCTCCTTCCTCCCTGCTCCTGTGGCACCTCCACTCAGCAAGCAAAGCTCTTCGCCCTCAGTGCAGCTCCCCCAAGCACTTGTCCAAGCCTTAGCTTCCCTTTTTCAAGAAGACAATTCAGCCTCCTTTGCAGAGCTGGTTTACCAGCTCTGCAGGGCCCAGCTGGCACCACAGCCCCAAGAGCTCCTCAAGAGCAACTGCATTCCTACCTCAGGCCAGGTTCAAACATTCCATCCATGTGGAGCACAGCTCTGCTAGGAAACTACCAGTGCCTTCTCCCAGTGTATGGCACTGTGGGAGCTGCCACCCCCAGCTCTTGGTTTGTGCCCTGCACAGACGTTTCACTTCATGTCACCAGTCCCACAAACAGACCTCAGAACAGCTCTTCTGCAAGTCCAGACCCACGGAGGAGCAGCAGCAGCAGCAATGCTGCAGAGAAACCAAACCCAGGCATGGCTGCTGGGATCCTCTGCTCTGCTGACAGAAGAGGTTTGAGGGACACCAGAGAGCTCAGTGCTGCAGCGTGAACAGCAAAAACTGTAAGCAGAATGCAGCAGAGGCCCTGATCCTTGGCCTGAATTCCAGCACAGAATGCGTTTGCTCCTGTTGCTCGTCGCAGCCAGAGGCTGCTAGGGCAGTGCAGCAAGAGAGGGTAGAGTTGGGAATGGGACCAACCAGATCTAGGCACTGGAGACACGGAGCAGGTCCACAGGAGGCCATGAGGATGATCCAAGGGCTGGATCCAGACCAACAGCTCCATGGTTCTCTATCCCGGGAGCCCCTGGCTCCGCTCACGCCACGCTCTCACCTGCTTGAGCTTCAGAGCAGCCTGCACAGAGGGTCTGTTCTCCATCTGCTGGGCCAGTCTTCTGTTTCTGGCACTGGCCAGCTGCTGCTGCTGCTGCATGGTGGCCCGAATGTTGACTGGCATCGGCTGTTTGTTCTTCAGCATGTTAGTGAAGCTTCAAGGTCGAATAAAATGGGGGATTCAGTACAGCTTTATTACACAATTATGGCATTTCATGTTCTCAAGACTGGATCTCCAGATCCCAGGAACCTTATGTAAGGAGTGGTACTTAGGGCACGTCCTATGGGATCATTCCTTGTTTTCCACAAGTGTGCAAGAACTGGAAACTCAGAAATGATGTTGGATTACTAATTCAGGAGTGATAAAAGCTGCAGGTTACTGAGAAATGGCAGAGGGATGGAAAACAAGCAGTAAGCAGAGATGGTTGTGACAGATGGCAGAGGGCATCACAGAGAACAGGAAGCACTCTGAAGTCTGACTGCAAGAGCAAAATTAACCCAAACGCCTCAGAACAAGGTTCAGAACTCCCTGCCAGAAGGTAGCTTTAGAGGAGACAGTGCCCTGGGAGCAAGCCAGCCTGACTCTGTTGCACCACAGGCCTGGTGCCCTAAGAAATGCCACCACCAAACTCCTAACATATTTTACCTGCCAACTCCTTTGGTGCACAAGGAATCTTCTGGCCAGCAGCTACAGAGGAGCAGAAGATCCAGCACCATGTTAAGCCCACTGAACAGAGCCTCAGCTGCTTCTTGCTGGGCCTGGGGAGCTACACAAACTGCAATGCGACTCACCAGAGGGAAAGAAGCAAATGTGGGGCTCCCTGCACTCTGAGCACCAAAGGGGGAGAAGAGAGGCAAGAGAAGCTGGGGGAGACCTTCTGGCGCTCTGTCTATAACTCCCTGAAAGGAGGCTGGAGCCAGGTGGGGGTTGAGCTCTTCTTCCAAAGAACAAGGGACAGGATAAGGAAATGGCCTCAAGTTCCCCCTGAAGAGGTTTAGATGGGACATAAGGAACAATTTCTGCCCCTTGAGAGTTGTCCAGGCCTGGCACAGGTTAGCAGTGGAGTCCTCATCCCTGATAAGGTTTGCAAGCTGTGGAGATGTGGTACTGAGGGCCACAGCTTGGTGGTGTCCTGGCAGTGCTGGGTTAGGGCTGGACTCCATGATCTTAAAGGTCTTTTCCAACCAAAGCAATTCCATGACTCAATGCAGCTCTTGCTGGAGCAGACTCTGCTCCCTTTATCCCTGTTCCAACGACCCCAACTCCAGCTAGCCCAGAAGCAGTTAGTAAGGAGGTGGGACACAAGCACAGCATCACCATCACAGCAGCACGGGAGAACAGAGAACACTCAACCAGGAGCGACACAGAGAAACTGAGAAGGCTGAGAGATGGATATGGAGCAAAGCATTTGCCTCTTACAAGGCCCACAACACTGTTACAGGGCCTTTGGGCTCCTCTGAGGGCCTGCTGCATGCCTCTTACAGGCCAGACCGCAGTGCCCGTGGGTCTGCCTCGGACGAAGCAGCAGAGCCGCTGCAGCCCGGAATGCGCGACCGGGGCCACGTTACAACGTGTGCAAGAGACAGGGAGGGTGTCAGGTTTGGCTCTCCTTGTTAAACCACAGCCCACCAGATTTATGTGTCGAGTAGCTTAGTGTTAACTGCCAGGGAGAAATCTCTCCCCAAATCTTTGCCCTTTTAACCTGGAGCACCACATTTGTCTGCGGTTTCAGACAGAGGCGCATGGCCGCCTGCTCGCTTTAGTGAGGTTAAAAGAGGGCAGAAACCACGCAGGGTTTTATTTGGACACCAGAGAGTGCTAATTAAAGTGGAAAAATTAAAAAAAAAAAAAAAAATCTTATGAGCTCTGAAGCTGCTGTTGGCTTCCTCACCGCTCGTTCAGAGACATCTTGGTGGTGCTCTTTAGCACAACCTTCGGTGCTGACTGTGCAGCCATCTTCAGATCAAGAGAATCTGCAAGACACAAGGAGCAGATTTCACAAACTGTACCCAGACCTCCCTCAGCCTTAAAGCTTAAAACCTCCAATTCTGGCTCCTATGCTGGAAGGAATCAAGCAGAGGGCAGCTAACAGCTACTGCGGTCGTGACTGCCGTGATACAGCAGTAATACACCGGCAAGTTGTGTCCATTCGTCCCTCAGCCTCTCTAGAAAGCGTAAACTTTCATCATCGCCACCAAAACCACAGCATCAGTCAAGAGAGAACTCAAATGTCCTGCTCGAGAGCATCTAATGCCACTGCCACACTGCCCAGGCCTCTCCCACCACCAAGATGGAGCCTACGATCCATCAGCCCCGGCAACAGAGTGCCAGAATCACTTTACACAAGTGCCCCCACACTAGAACACATCAGAGGCTTAGGGCTGTCCCCCTCTTGCACAGCAGCAGCTCCTGAGGCTGTTTCTCAGCCTCCTGATGCCTAACTCGGGAACCTGCCACATTCCTCGAGAGAGGGATTTAAACCCAGCTGCTACCGACCATCGGAGCACAGCCCACGCTCGAGTGCTTAGGCAGTGATGAATGCGACCGAAATGTGCTCAAGCTCAACCCCAAGGACCATGCGGATCGACTCCTCTTATTTTCCTACCTAATTCGGTGTTCAGGGGACGGCAGCAAAGCACTCCGGCTCCTAATACCTTGAGCTAAAAGTTGTCTTTACAGTCCAGCAGGCAGAACCTGAGCCAACAGGCAGCCGCACGCCATTTTTTAGCATTAAAAAGGTTTTAAATTAGTTTTCCTTAACAACAGCCGCACAGGAATCTCCGCTCCACAACCCCGACACGCAGCGCAGTGGCAGCCCGGGCATCACCGCCCGAGAACGGGCAGGAAGGTAAGGCCTGGCCAAAGCCGTTGATTCAGGATTTAAGGTGAGAGAGGGGAAGAAAATCCGCCCCTATCTGCACGAAGCCGCGGCACGATCAAAGACCGCACGTCCCCTCCCAAGAAGGGCTAACACCGACCCTACGGCTACAGGAGGGGCCTCCGCGGCCTCCAGAGCGGCTTCCCGACCGCCCTCCCAGCTATAGCTAACGGCTACTCACCGAAGCAGATGGTCGCCAGGTCGCCGGTGGGGCGGGCGGGCTGGCGGGTGCCGCGGGGTACGGGGCTATCTCCGGCGCCCTCCGCCCGCTCCCGCCGCGATCAATCACCCGCGACAAAATGGCGGCGGCGGCGGCAGCGGCAGCAGCGCCCACAACCCCCTCCCACCGCCCGAGCCGAGCTGACCAAAATGGCGGCGGCCCCGCGCAGGCGCAGAGCTCCCCGCGGCACCACTCCCCTTGCCATTGGGCGCCACAGCCGTCACGCAGGGGATGCGCCTCGCCCATTGGTGCGCCGGGCTGGGCTGGGCGGGTCTCGGGGCGGTGGGTTCCGCGGGTGGGCGGTGTCACCTGGCGCGCTGCGGCTTGGTTGCGGTCCAGCGGTCCCTGGTCCCCGGTCCCCGGCTTTGGCCCCGCGATTAGGAGCGGGCGAGTGCCTGAGTCTCGCTGCGGGGCACGATCTCTCAAGGGCTGGAAAATAGAAGGCCTGAAGAGGCCTTATGGAGCATCCGGTCCTAGCTGGGCCTGTGATCTGGCTATCGCTGATGCATCCCCGCTCTCTGCCAGGGTAGCCCCCGTGTGATGCCCAACCGGAATGGGGTGGCTGGAGAGCACCGGGACCGGCCCCAGCCCCGGCAGATGATGGCGCTGGTGGCCCTACACGGGGCCAAGCCGGGCCCAGCCTCAGCGCGGGGGCTGCTGGCTGGAGTCCCGCTGCGGGAGGAGATAAGAACCGGTTCCTCCAGCCCCACGGGGCGCGGTACCCGCGCTTCTGGCAGAACTGGCAGCGAGTCCTGGCCCGTGAGTGCCCCCCTTGGACCCTCATGCCCCACGCTGGGCTCCCGTGTGCCGAACGCCCAACGCCCGGTGTAGGCCGAGGTCACCTGCCCTCACCGTGCTGTGCCCTTGGCTGATTCAGCGCCGATGCCAGGCTCTGGGGCAGGGTGGGGCACAGGGTGCGATGGAGGAGCCAGAGCAGGGTGCTGATGGGGTGACCCAGGGTGGCTTTTCCCTTTGACACCGTGGCTCAGGAGGGGAAGGATCCTGCTGTCCCTGGGGGCACAGCAGGGGACAGGGCGGAAACATCGATCCTGAGAAGGAAGGAGCTGACAGCAACGCCTCTGGCTGGGTCAGTGCCTTTATTGTGGAGCTGGGTCCCAGTGGGAGCCCCTGGGTGTGCTGGGGAGCAGGGGGTGAGCTGACGGGGTGGCGGGGGGGCCTCTGCGCTCTGGGGATGCCATGGCTGGCTGCTGTGGGGTGGGCACCATCCTGGGTCAGGCGTTCTCCCAGAAGAAGGTGTTGCAGGCCACGGTGAGGGCAGCCACCAGGACCACGTACTCCTGGAAGTCCACCTCGCCGTCGCCGTTCTCATCCAGGTCCTGCATGATCTTCTCCACAGCGCCTGTGTCCTTCTGGGTCTGCGTGCAGCGAGGTGACAGGGTGAGCCCTGGAGCTTTGCAGCTCACTGGGATGTCCGAGGGCACGGGGGAAGCCCCCAGCTCCTGCCCCCAGTCATGGCAGGTCCCTACCTCCAGGAAGCAGCCCAGCTCGCTCTGCAGCAGCTCCTTCAGCTCCTTCTTGCTCAGCTTGTACTTGTCCCCCTCTTTGCCCGAGTAGTGGTGAAAGACGTTGATGAGTGTCTCCATGGCCCCTTCCAGCTGAGACGCCATGGCTCCGGCTGCGGGAGGCAGCTGCTGCATTACCGCTGCCGTTCCGGGGAGGGAAGGCAGCCGCCGGCCCCCCCTTACCACGAAGGGCAACCCCTAAATTGCAACCACCCCCTGCCCCGTCCACGCTGTGACCTCCACCAAAGGCTTGGCACTGGGCAGAGCTGGCAGCAGGGCTATGGGGGTCTCGAGGCTCCTGCTGCACCCCAGGGTGTTGCTGTGGGAGGGGCACCCTAGCCGCTTGCCCCCTCGCCAGGCAGCCGTGCCCTGGCCGGAGCCTTGTGCTCACCTGAGCTCACCGTGCTGCCCGCCCGCTGCTCCGAGTGTGCCAGGCTGGGCCGGTCGGGGACGTTAAATAAGCTCCAAGCCCCCTCCCTCCGGGAGGATCCGATACCGGGGCTGGACAGCCGGGCTGGCACCGCCAGGCCACCCTGTGCCACCTCTGCGGGGGCCACGATGTGGGGAGTCTGAAACTACAGCTCCCAGTTCCTCTGCTCATCTCACACCAGTCCGGGGGGCTGCCAAGGCGCATCCCCAACCCCACTAGTGCATACTGGGTGGGGGTGGGCAGCGGTGGGGGTGGGCAGAGTAATTTTGGGGGGATCTCTGTTGAATCACTGAGCGATTTAACCCGGAGAGCTGCTTCTTGCCCCCACCCTGGCTGAGTCTGGTCCCACTGTGGTCCTAAGGGTTACTGGGGGGCATGGCGATGTGTGGGATGGGCAGTGGGGTCCCGCACCGGGTTCACTCTGCAGCCAGCTGTGGGCTGCATCCCGTGCCAGGCGCTGGCTCCGTTCGCAGCCGTGGCACCACCGGCGCCCGGGGGCTGACCCCGCGGCGTCACCTGCCCGGCGCCCGCCGGCATCCCCCATCTGTCAGCGCCGCGGTGCCGTGCCGGAGCCGCTGCCGGCCCGGCCGCAGCCCTACTCCTCCCGGGACCGATAAGCCACGGGGTATCCGGTGTCCGCGGCCCCGCAACGGGAGCCAGCCGCGCCGGGGGGGAGCCAGCGGGGGGCTATCGGGTGACTGAGCCCAGGCCCTCCGGGGCCCGCCGCTGCCCTGCAGACAGAGAAGCCTCTTGTCCGATTCAAAAGGCTCCACAATCGCAGCCCGGGGGTTGCTGCAGCAACGGCGAAATCGGATTCCCGAGCTGGCACCGCTGATAGTGCCGGGCCTGGCCGTGGCTCCGCTTACGGCCCCGCACCTGCGCGGCCGGGCCAGCGCCGGGCCGGGCCCACCGCGGCCTCCTCGGTACCGGCACCAGGACCCCCGGGCTCAGTCAGGCAGCAGCATTCCCGCCGCTTGTTGGGACCCCCCCCGGTGCAGGGGGGCTGCCGGGAGCCGCCGGCCCCGCGCTGCTGCACTGTCGGCAGGACCCGTCCGGAATCCCTCCCCCGGATTCCAGCGCCGACTTGGGGCTGCTCACATCCTGCTCCCTGCCTCCCGTCCCCACGGCTGGGAAGCGCCGTGGCCGTGTGGCAGCCCCTCAGCCTCTGGGCCCCCCAAGCGACCTGACCCCGCCAACCCTGTGCGACCACCAAACCACCGCAGCTCGCTGCGGGAGGGCCTGGAGGCTGTGGGGTGATGCTTCTGGGGGGGGCCCTATGCTGTGCCTGAGCAGGTGAGGCAACTGCAAAGAAGGTCCCAGATAGAGCTGGGAGGGCCGAATAGCAGTGGGGCTGCCAGAGGGAGGTAGAAATGGGAGTCCTGGGTGGAGGTGAAGGTCCTGGATGGAAATGGAAGTCACAGATGGATGTGTGCGTCCAAAACAGATTTGGGGTGCCCACATGAAGGTCCCCAGGTGGAGGTCCTAGGCGAAGGTAGGGGTCCGAGGTGAAAGTGGTGGTCCCAGGAAGGGATGGGGATCCCAGACACGAGTGTGTAGGTCTGGATGGAAGTCAGGGTCCCAGACAGGGGGGGCCCTGAATGGAAGCTCAGGAGCTGCTTTCCAGCTCCCATTTTAGGTGTGGGGCAGGAAGGCAGACCTGGGGCTGGTGAGCTTGAGGAAAGGCTGGATCCAGAACTCGAGGACAAGGGAATGCTGGAAGGGACCTCAGTGGCACTCACTTGGTGGTGTCCTCACGGGTGGCTGGTGGCAGCAGAGCCCCTGTGCCCAGTGTGGCTGGGTGGCAGTAGGCAGGATCTGGCCTCCCCTTCCGGGAAAGTGCAGTCGGGAAGCAGCTGCCTGGGGCGGGAGCAGGCACTGCCTGGTGGTCCTGAGCTTAAAAAGAACCCAGCTCTAGTCCCTGCAGAGGGCACGGAGTTGGGGCCACCATGCCCTGGGCACTGGCACAGCTGGCATGTCCAACCACCCGGCTGTGCCATGCTGCCCAAGGGCTTCGGCTGTGCTTGGGGAGGGGGCTCTGCCCTGCTCTTACTAAACCCCAGATCTCCCTCCCCAGAGATCAGGATTTAGCCCCTGATGGGGCTGGCCAAAATGGGCACCCAAAGGGAAACCCCAAGACTGTGAGGGCATGGCATGGGTGCTGGTGGGATCAGCTCTGGGCACTGTGGCCCCTGGCACTGCAGTGCTGGCCACGGGGAGAGCACACCTGGCCCATCCACACTGGCAGATGCCCAGGACAGGCTCTTACCAAACTGGGAGCAGCAAGGGACATGCCAGGAGGTTTACACATATCTTGGAACAGGTTTCAGCCACTGCGACTCCCCATGCTCTACTCTGACCCAGCCAAACCAGTTGCTCCAGTTGCTGGGGCTGGGCTGATTTTTGTCTCCATCCCATCGCTGGAGCATGGAAGAGGCTTTTCCATCCCTGGGGGTTTGGAGAGGGGGGAGATGCTGGAAGCCTTCTGTGCCAGGGCCGAGGGCATGGTGATGGCACTGGGCACGCAGTGTTGCATCCTCAAATAACCAACAAGCTCTGATGGGTGTGAGGGGCTGGCATGGTTTGCCCATGCTGGCCACAGTGACCATCTCTGGTAGATCCAAGACAGGTTGGGAACATAGCGACAGGTGCCAACCCCCTGGGATGCAGCTGCACCCCAACCCCGAGCTCTCGCCCCAGCGCATGGGGTCCTGTTGTGTTCTGCCACCTCCCAGTAGCAGCGGGGTCCTCGAGGCTGGGTCACTACTCCCTGCCTGTGGGGACAGCCCCGAGCGGGGATCCCGGGCTCAGTGGGGAGGCTCCTTTGCTCCTGCTGCCTGTGGTTTGGCCGCATCCTGTCGCGGGGCCGCTGCCTCCTCACCCTGTCCCAGCACCCTAAGATTCCAGGGGCAGCGAGTCATGGGCCCGCCTGGCTCTCGGGTCCGGTGATTCACCCCGAACGTGTCCCCGTCCCTGCCGAGCCTGACTCACCCTAGTGGTTTCCCAAGAGACCATCTCGGTCGCCTGACGTGGGGCTCGTCGGAAGTCCTGTCCCAGTCCCCTCGTCATCCCGGGCAGGGGGCCGGGCCGGATGGGGCTGCAGGAAGCCAATTCCTGCCCCGTGAGCTGGTGCGACAGGAGCTGGGGTGGGGACCGAGCTGCCAGGTGCTGGCTGGAGCCTCCCCATCCTCATGGAGAGGTGGAGTAAGTGCGTCAGGGCTGGTGACGGTGGCACTGCGCTGGCTACTTCCCTGCTCTGGGTCCCCAAAACACAACATCCTGAGGTCTCCACCAGGCCCGCACTCCCGCACGCTGTCCCTGTGGGGACTCACCTGGTGTCACCTGCTATGGGGACACCTGGACGCAGCTCCTGCAGCCTTCGAGAATAGGGTGGCTGGAAATCGAGGCCGTCCCCACCGTGCTCCGGGCAGAGACAGTCCCCAGAGTCACCCCATTCGGTGCCACTGCCATGGTGCCCCCACCAGCTCACCCTGGGGCTGCGCTTGTGGTCACCACATGTGGTATTTTGGGGCTGGGGTACAGGATGTGGGTTGGGGACCCCGTGGGAATGCCGCAGCCATGGTGCGGAGCTGCCCCAGCTGCGGGATGGAGAGCTGGCAGGGCTGCCGTACGTGGTGATTAAAGGGGAGCTCTCGGGCAGTCCTAACCTCTAATTAATTTGGATTAATTAATTTCTGCAGAGCCCACTATTAATAGAGATGATGTCAGCGGGCGGCTGAGTCACAACTCTCACTCTGCGGGTCGAGCCCGGTGCTAGGTCCCCGGCGCTGCTGGACCATGGGCTGGGGCACAGCAGGACACGAGTGGGGCACTGAGGACCACATCCCCATCTTCAGCCTCGTCCCTGCAGGGATGCACTTAGGGGTGAGACCTTCCCTGCACCTGCCCGAGCGCTGCGGAAGGCTGCAGCAAACCCACTCTGTTCTCTCGCGTCCCTGCCTCTGCTGCACTTTCCCGCATCCCCCGGTGCAGAGCCCAGATGGAGCCTCGGAGGCTGGGCAAGGTTCACACCACAGGGGCTGAGCCTTGAATTTGGTCCGCTGCCCACATGGGGAGGGAGGAAAAGAGGGAGAAGAGGGCGGCTCCGTGCCCGGCCGCGGTCTGTGCGTCCGTTCGTACGCAGCAGGAAACTCAACACCGCGGTGCTGGGGACAAAGCGCTCAGCTGTCCCTTCCTGCTGCCCAGGCTATAAAACCTCCTGGGGGCCCGCTAGCCGCCCCAGCTCTCTGCCTGCAGGAGAGAGGGGTAAGTAGGGGACGGCTGCCAGCCCTGCTCGGGCACCGTGTCCCAGTGCTCGCTGCACCAGCGCAATGCTGGGGAGCCCCGCACCATCCCCCCACCCCTTTCGAGCTGCTTCCCCTGTCCTGGCTGTGTTGGGTGGCAGTGGTGGTACTGAACAGCTCTACCCTCCCCCTCCTCGCGCCATCTCAGGGGGACCCTGGCCGAAGCTCTTGGTTCTTAGGTAGCAGAGGGATGGCCCCGGGACCCTGCTCAGCCCCGCAGAGATGCCCTCAGAATCTGCAGACTCGCTCTGCCCTGGGCCGAGGAAGGGGGGAGGGCCACCCCTCTGCCTCTGGCCCCGCTCAGCGCCTGTCCCTGCAGCTCCGGACCGCTGTCGTGCCCGGCATCAGCCGTGCCCGGCACCATGGCCACGGGCGAGCTGACGGAGCTGGAGGCTGCCATCGAGAAGATAGTCACCACCTTCTGCAGCTACGCGGGCAAGGAGGGCAGGAAGGGCACACTGACGGCCAGCGAGTTTCAGGATCTGGTCCAGCTCCAGCTGCCCAACCTGATGAAGGTGAGGTGATGGAAACCTGTGTGTGGGGCTGGATCCCTCTCAGTCCCCGCAAGCTGGGGGGCTGCTTCTGGTACCCTGAGATTTGCAAGCAAGAATGAGCAGTGCTCCCCCCATCCTCCTCCTGCTGGCCAAGCTTCTTCTGTCCTCCCCACAGGATGTCTCCTCCCTGGAGGATAAGATGAGGGAGCTGGACGTGAACAACGACCAGGAGCTGAAGTTCGGGGAGTACTGGAGGCTGATTGGGGAGCTAGCCAAGGACATGAGGAAGGAGAAAGCAGGGAAGAAGTGACTGGGCTGGTGGGGAGCTAATAAAGGTGTCCTCAGCCTGAACTTTGCTGCTCTTCTGGATGTGGAGGGTCCTAGCTCAGCAGCCAATCTCCTGCCCTGCCTGCACCCACTCATGGCCATGCTGGAACTGAGGACCAGTCCAGCACCACAAGTGGTCAGAGCTCACCCTGCATTGGGGTGACTGCTGTGGGGAGACTGTCACAGATGGAGCCATTCCCAAATCACCCCTGAGTGGGTCTGGCTTGGGGGGTATGCCACCCTGGGCTCCACAAACACCTTCCTGCCAGGCTGTGGGGTTGTTTGGTCCAACCCCGATGTGTGGCAGAGATGTGGCTGGGCCTGGGGTGTGGCTCAGAAGCATCTTGGCAGTGATGGTGTGGTGGCCACGATGGCCACCACCTCCACGTCCAGCAACTCCATGACCACCACCTTCACGGCCAATAACTCCATGGCCACCACCTCCATGGCCAGCACATCCATGGCACCAATGCTGCCCTCTCTGGGGTCTTGGGTGGCACACACATCTCCTGACACAGCCTGGTCTCAGCTTGTCAGCCCTAACCAAGTTTCCATCCCCAGTGCTGCTGGGAACTGGTGAAGTCTCTGCCACGGAGTGACCCATCCCTGGGGGCTCAGTGCCCAGGCGGCTGTTCTCATGCAGTGCTGCTCAGCTGTACCATGCTGGGCTGGATGGGGAACCATCACCGTGGCCGGGCAGGAGGCGTTTCCCAGCTCCACGCTGGCTCTGGGCCAGGCTCCAAAATGAGCTCCTTGCACCACACCGCAGCTGGGAGCTCCCACTCAGCCTCCCCGTGGTATAAAACCCTGGTGCGCCGCAGCCCGCGCAGACCCAGGAGAGCCGTGGAGCAGGTAAGTGGCCGATCCACCGCTGTGGGCATCAGGGTGTCCCTGCCTGGGGGTCTGCTTTGCAGGCTTCCACCCCTGCTCCCACGCTTGGCTCCGCCACAACTCACTGCTGAAACAGGGACGCTGCTGGGGCAGGGACGTGTCCCAGCAGTTCGCTGCATCCTGGGGCTCCTTCCTTGCCCTGCGCTTGGCTCTGGTGCCGAAGGAGGGGAAGCTCTCCCCGAGCCGAGGGCTGAGCTTGGCTTTCTTCCCCCGCCAGCTCCCCAGGACCTCAGCGGAGAGGACACTCCCAGCACTGCTGCCACCAAGGACCTAGAGCCCCCCGAGGAGCAGCATGGGCCAGTGCAACTGCCGCAAGAAGCGCAAGGTCCATGAGCAGCACCGAGGCACGGGAGGGCTGGGAGCCCCCTCTGTGGGGTGCAGGGTGCAGGGGTGACCCCACACGGCCCCATGCCCTGGAGCACAGCCCTGGGCACGGGATGACTCAGAGCAGCATGGCAAGGCCAGCCCCATCCTGGAGCCAGACTCCAGCAGAGCAGCCGGGGGCTTGTTTTGGGGTTCATGGCACCGAGCGAGGGGGACCTGGTGCTGCAGGCTTGGAGCCTTTTGAAAGCTCAGGGAACCTCCAGCTCCTGTGGACTCACCTTTGGGAACTTCTCTTGCTCCTTGCGGCCTCTCCAAGGATGTCCAACACAGGAAGTTCTTCTGTTTTTCTCGGCTTCCAAATGCCCCTTGGCACCTGGGGAGGATTTGGCCCTGGCTGGGCTGAGGTGCCAGGCTCTGAGGATCATTGAGTTCTTCCCAAATGGTCATCGCCTGATGTGGCTCCATGGTGCTTGGAGGGGACACCACAACTGCTGGGTCAATGCACATCGCTTCCTCCCAGGCTCAGCTCTGCCTGACTAGCACCAGTGCCAGGGAGCTGGGTGTGTGGCCCAGGCTGGTTTCTGCTTCCCCCTCCCCCCAGCTGGGGAAGGGGTCTGCAGCTCTGATAGGTTGGGAGAGTGACTCTTGCCTCTCCCAAGCCCCATCCTGGCAGGTTCCTGAGTTGTCCTGGGCACTGACTCATGCCTCCATCTGCCACTTGTGCAAAGGAGAGGAAGAACCAGTCCGGACGGCCGCCGCGGCCCCCACATGCTGTGGGTGTAGTGCCTGGAGACGCCAGGGTGGCTGAGCTGCACTGGCCCCGGGCAGGGAGCAGTCTGGGCAAGCAGCGACAGGGGTGACCTGCCCATGGGCAGGGGTGTCACAGCGAGGTGGAGGGGTACAGCAGCTCTAGGAGGGGTTGCAGCTGGGCATGGAGCAGTGCCATATCTGTGTGGCAAGTCCTCAGCTCCGTACGGTAGGGTCTGATGTCTGTGGGGTGTAGACTCTCAGCTGTAGGGAGTGGCCTTGCATCTGTCTGGGGAACTCATCTCTGTCCAGTGTGGCCTAACAGCTGTAGAGAGGCTCTCCCCTTGGCTCTGGGGGGCTGTCAGGTTGATAAGGAGCATTAGCGCATCTGCAGAGCCCTGGCACATCTGCTTGGGATGTGCTCCATCTTGGGGGCTTGTCCTGCCCACCCTGGGAGATGTCTCCATCTATGCAGGGAGGTGTCCCACTGCAGCTCACTCTCTCTGCCCCCCGCAGGACTGCCAGGAGCTCACTGACGTGGAGCGAGCCATCGAGACTGTCATCAACCAGTTCCACTGCTATGCGGTGAAGGGGCAGAAGGAGTATTTGACACCCAACGAGATGCAGGAGCTGGTGGTGCAGAAGCTGCCCCACCTAGGGAAGGTGAGGGCAGAACCTGGGCGTGGGCAGGGGGAGCTGGGGTGGGCACAGGCCGCCTGTGGGACCCCACGACCTCATCTCCCTGCTTTTGTCTGCCCTCGCTGCAGTGCGTTGGACCCCTGGAGGAGAAAATCGAGTGCATGGGAGACCCCGACGAGGCCAAGCTGGAGTTCGGGGAGTACTGGGACATGATGGGGGACGCGGCCAAGGGCTGCCGGAGGAAGTAGAAGGTGGCGGGGGATGGAAAGGCGCCCGAGGCCTCAAGCTCTGCATCGAGAAGCGAGAGGCTGCTGGTCCCGGTGGGATGCGCCTGGGAAACGCAGCGGAGCTCCCGCCGGGGCTCCAGTCCCTCCCCGCCGCCTCAGCCGGCGAGAAGGGACTCCTTGCCCGGCTCCACCCCTGCCCTCTCTCTGCACTTCCTCCCGTCAGGGACCACCCTTCCCATCCCCAGCTCTGGCCCGTGCCGGGTGGGAAGGAGGTGGCAAGGGGGTTCCTGACCCCGGCTCCGGAGCAGCCTTTCTCCATCCTTTGCTCCAGAGCCTTTCCCCTGGGACTGTCTCACCTCCAGCCCCCAAAGCCCTCTGGTTGCAAGTCCCCCAGCCCCCGAGCATCACAGCCGGTGGGACTTGGCTCCTTTCCCCCAGACCCTTTGAACACGTGGGCTCAGCCCCCTGGCCCCATGCCCTGCCACCGCACGGGAGCTCCTCTGCCACAGCTCTGCCTTTGAGCACCTCTGGGGGCACCCCGGGCTCTGAGCCAGTACCCACGTCCCCGCGTGTGGCCCGGGTGCATTCCCTGCTCTTCTCCTGGTTCAGGGACCACACTGATCTGTGCCTGCCCAGGTGTTGGGCTGCTGTCTCCACCTGCCCCTCTCCAGAGGTGCTGGTCCCTGGCTGGCAGCTGGGCTCGGGGCTGGGCCGGTGCTGGTTGTTATCAGCTTGCATCACTTGCAACCATTTTTGTATAAATTAATAAAGGAAAACACTGAAAAAACCCAAACCAAACCCATCTGGGATGGAGTGAGCTCATTTGTGGGAGAGGGAAAAGAGGGCTCAGGAAGGGATGGGGCTGCATCCACGGTGCTACCAAGCATTGTTCTGTGCAGGGTGTGCAACACAGAGGGTGCAGGGGCTGCTGCGGGCATGCAGAGGATGCTGTGGGTGTGGAGGGGATGCTGTGGTCATCAAGAGAGGCTGCAGGAGCGTGAAGGATGCTTTGGGAGTGCAGAAGTCCTGTTGGTGTGAAGGGGATGATGCGGATGTGCAAGGCATGCTGCAAGTATGCAGGGTACTCTGAGTGTGAGTGGCACTGTGGGTGTGTGTGGGCACTGCTGGGTGTGCATGGTGCCCAGGGTATGCACAGAGCTGTGCATGGTGCCCACTCCCCAAGTGGCTCATGCCCAGTGGTCCTCATTTTGAGTACCCCGCAAGCAGACCCAGAGCTGTGCCTCCATGCTGGGCACCCCCGAGGGCTTTAGGCATGTGCTGGATGCAGGTCGGAGGAGACCCCAAAATCTTAGGGTCTGAAAGACCCAAGAGCTGTGATGCCGGCAGTAGGATCCCACCTGTGCTGGGCCAGTGTGAGACTTCTGCCTAACTCCAGCGAATGGGCAAAGACGTAGTGCCATAGTGCAGTGGCACTGGGATGGAGCACCCAGCACAGGGAGGGTGGAGAAATGGGCTGGAGGAGGTACAGAGCCTGCTCCCCGCCCTCCTCCCCCCCCGNTGTGGGGTGAAAACCCCAAGCAAATGAATAACCAAACCCAAGCAAAACCCCAGAGAAATGTGATGAAAGCCAAGGCCAGGGCAGCAGCGACACCGCGGCTGGGCCGCAGCCTCCTCTGTCTGCTCCCACCTGGAGCTGGGTTTCACAACGGGGAGAGTATTTATTGTCCCTGCCTCGGAGATGGAGACGTGGAAATTAAGCAGAAAGGTGTGGCTGCACTTAATTAGAGACAGGAAATGTGTCAAATGGTCGGGGTGATGGGGGTGGGAAAAAGGGGAGACAAGGCCCCTGGATGCTCTCTTCCCAACACCAGGCTGGGAACGTGCCATGGGAGTGGGGACTCCTCTAGTTTGGTGACTGGCCCTGGCAGGTGTCAATCCTGTGGCATGAGCCGGTACTGAGCAGGAGCTGGGGTATCAGGGAAGGTCTTGGTGGTGGCAGGAACAGCTCAGCCTGTGCTGGGCTGGTCGTGGTCCTCAGTGAGCCAGGACTTATAATGTGGACATGGCACTGTTGGTCAGAACATGTCTGGAAACCCTAGGAGATGGATTTAGAACCATAGAACCAGTCAGGGCAGGAAGGGACCACAAGGATCATTCAGTTCCAACTCCGCTGCCAGAGCCTCATCCAGCCTGGCCTGAAACCCCTCCAGGGATGAGGCTTCCACCACCTCCCTGGGCAACCCCTGCCAGGCTCTCACCACCCTCATGATGAAGAACTTCTTCCTCACCTCCAGTCTGGCTCTCCCCATTTCCAGCTTGGTTCCATCCCTCCCAGTCCTGTCACTGCCTGACAGCCTAACAAGTCCCTCCCCAGCTTTCTTGTGCCCCACTTCAGATATTGAAAGGATTTGCCCCTGCAGGAGTGGTGGTGGCTCCAGGGTACCCATCACAGTGGTCACCAAAGCCAGGCCTCAGTGCCTCCCCCTCTGCAAAGGATGCCATAGGGCAGAGCTTGTCCATGAGCACCCAGCGTGCTCCCAGCCCACTCCCAGCCCTTCAGCCCTGGAGCTGGTGGTGACCAGGGGAGAGATCAGCTTCAGGACGGTGGTCAGAAGGGCTGGGAACCATCCCATGGTGGGTTTGGGTGGTACCTGGCTCTCTGAGCACCCTGACACGCCCTGGATGCCTTGTAAAAATAAGGGCCTGGATGTGGTTGTGACATCTGCCAGGCACAGCAGAGCAATGACTCAGAGCTGAGCTGTTTGCCTGCAGGGTCCGGGAGGGTTTCCCACCCTCCTGGGATGTTGCATCAACGACACTGGAGCCTCTCGCCCAGGAACGGGTTTGCTTCCTGCCGGCCGAGATTAGGAAGAGGCCAGGGGAGAGCTGAGATGACGCAGAGTTTTTCCGGGATGGGACATCCAAGGGTGCTCTGAGCAGGTGGCTTCTGCCTGTGCCTTCACCTGCTGCTTTTCATCTTCACGGCAGGCAGTTCCCAGCAGCGCCGGGACCTGATCGCGGCTCTGAGTCGCTGTCCCCCTGCTGCGTGCGCAAGACTGAAATTTGCTGGGACAGCTCCGCAGGGATGTGGCCGCCAGCTGGGAGAGCCTTGTCTGTCCCATCCGGAGATGGCTGAGAGCTGGGCACAGCCTGCTTGGACCTGGTTCTTCTGCTTTCAGGACCCCAGAGGCCAACACCAACCCTTCCCCCTTGAGAACGAGTGGCTTTGGTTCAAACAAACCACGGCCCCTGCCTGATGGGCAGCTCCTGTGTCAAGCTCGATCCAGCTGGTGGATTGTCAGGCACTGGCACAGGCTGCCCAGGGAGGTGCTGGAGTCCCCACCCCTGGAGGTGTTCAAACGAGATGTAGACATGGCACTTGAGGACACAGTGTGGTGGCCATGTCAGTGTTGGGGTGATGGTTGGACTTGATGATCTTAGAGGTTTTCTCTGACCTTGATGATTCCAGGAGTGATCCTGCCCCATCCTGCAGCTGGTGGGTGCCTGGGGTGGTTTGGAGATGGGTGGGTGATGGATGCCCCCCCCCCAGCTTCTGGCTGGTGTATGGCTGGATGGCAGCAGGTTCGCAAACCCTGGGATCAGGCTGGACTTGCACTGTGCCTGGAAACCCACCACTGCTGGGAGCCCCCCACCCTTCCCAGCTGTTGGGGTCCTTTATGGTGGTCTCTAAATGCCTACCACCACCCCACAGTCACCACTGTGCACAGAGCAACCTGAGCCTGCTGCGGGCTGTCCCTGCTCGCAAGGACTCGTCCCAGTGTTGCAATCCTAGGGAACCATTTCCCAGGTGAGCCCCAGCCTGGGAACGCCCTGGGAACGTCAAGGAGGGGTGGGAGCCTCTTTAAAAGCCTGCCTGGGCCCGGTATGGGTGCAAGGTGAGGAGACAGAAGCTGCGAATCAGCTCCCACTGCCTGAGCTGCCAGACAGACGGACACCGTGGGACCCCCAGACAGAGACAGGTGAAGCTCCAAGCTGGGGCTGGGGACCCTGGCATTGAGTTGGGACCCCTGGGGTGAGGAATCAGCCTGGAGCGGCCCTGGGACCTGCTGCTGCAGGTTGGGTGGTGGAAATCCCCGGAGCCCTTTGGCAGCGCCGTGTGTGGGGTTGGAGGTGGGGGGGGGGCAGCTAGATCCAGGGCGGGCACTGAAGTGGGCTGGGACAGGGATGGGTGACCCAGCATGGTGCTTGGCAGCACCCATTGACCTCTGCTGCTGCCTAAGGAGAGCCTGGTGCAGGGGGGGGGGCACCAGTGGGGTCTGGCCCCTGGCAAAAGGCCGTTTCCCCCTTATTTGCCCTTGGTAATTCCAGGACTGTGGGCAGGGAGCTCTGGGGCTGTGCCCAGTTGTAGGTCCTGGATCTTGGCACTGGGTGGTGAGGAAGGTGATGGAGAGGTGAAAGAAGCACAGTGACTGTGGCAGCAGGAGCAGAGCAGCCACTGAGCCACATCCTACCCATACCAGCGCCCAGCCCTGCCAAGCAGCCCCATGTCCCACAATGTGCCTGTGCCCTGGGGTAGCCCTGGGGACACATGATGGGGCCAAGGCCCAGGGGACGGCAGGTCCCTGCCGTGCTGCCACAGACAGGCTGTGCCACGTGAGTCAGCGTCCAGGCAGCAGCCACCGTGCCCTGGGGATGGGCTGGGTGCTGGTGGCAGGGGACTGGTGACACCAGTGGGGTGGGTGCAGGGGTGGAGTATCAGATGAGTGCTTTTTCCTGGGTGCTTCTGGCTACCTGATTTTTGGTAGTGGATGGCCTGGGATGAGGAAGGGCTGGAGCTGGAGGTCTCTGGTGGGCAACTCTCGTGGTGCTGTGCCCAGACTATTTGAAAGCCACTCTGGTGCCCAGCATCCTGCAGACTGAGGATGGTCCCCAGTTCTGGGATGGGGTGGCCTTGGGCTGTGGCAGAGCAAAGATTTGCACAGGGACAGGGCTGGTTCAGGATGGCACTTGACCGTGCTGAGGCACACGCTGAAGAGCACAAGAGTGTGGAGACCCCAAGGCTGAGCCTCATGTCCCTTGTCACCAACCTGATGTGCCAATGTCCTTGTCCTGGGGCTGAGCTGGGGGAGGATCAGAGCAGCGAGAGGACATCAGCCAAGCTTTGGGCACCAGGCAGGTCCTGCCAGCTTCCTGGGAACAACCATGCTGCAGACAATCTCCTGGGTGATGCCTCCAGGGTGGGCACTGTTCTGGGCCACCCTTCTGCGTTCCATATATACAGCACCCCACTGGCTTGCTCCAAGACTTGTGTGGCCACCAGTGCCAGTGGTGGTCAGTACCAGCGCTGGTGAGAGCAGGGCTCCATGCCCTGCAGGGAGTGGCTGCTCCAGTTTGCCCTGCTCCCTGCCACCGGCGGGGCAGGAAAGAGCCAAGGCCGGACAAGGTGACGCCGCTTCCGCCCCTGCCTGCCAGCATCCTGCCTGGGATGTGGATGCTGACCCCGTGACGGGGACCTTCCTACTGGGCCCACCCGTAAGGAGCGTCCTGGCTTGGGGCAGCCTCGGGGGCTGTGAAGAGCAGAGAAGGACCCTGGACATCAGGCAGAAAGGAAGGACGGGCGCCTGGGACAGGAGGGACGCCCTGGGTTGGGTTCGAGGGGGCTTGAGCAGGTCCAGACCTGTCCCACCAGGGTGTTCCCGGAGCTGTGAGGCAAGAGGAGGGCTGGCAGGTAATTCCTGCCCTCGCCGCCGCTGCTGCGCTCCCGGCCCCATTCCTCTCTAATGAGCTCTGGGAACCGGCGGCCGTGGCCCTGGCGCTGCAAAGCCCTGCGGCCCCAGCACCATAATTGGCTCCTCAGCCCACGCGTGGGGGTGGCTGCCCCGGGGGGCAGGTGGGGTGATGGTGTGGGGTGGGTGGGGCGATAGTGTGGGGTTGGTGCTGTGCTGGAGCTGGTGGCATGGAGGAGTTGTGGTGATCCTGTCTGAGCAGTGGTGTGGGGAGGTGAGCACCCCACGTGTTGGCACCCTCAGCATTTGGCCTCTCTGTGGAGGCTGCTTCTTCCCTGCCCAGGGGCTCCTGGTGCTGGGCCCCAGGCTGGTGGAAGTGGAGACCTCCTTTGTGCGTGCCCTGAGCCACGGCACCATGAGCCTCGGCGGCACGATGCCTGCCCTTCCATCTCCCTGTTCTGCCACATGGCTGCGTGGAGAGTCCCCACTCCTCCCCATCCCTGACACTTCCACCCCCCATCCCCACAGGTAAGAGTGGGCAGCCATGGCTGAGTGCACGGAGCTGGAGTGGGCAGTGCAGGTGCTGGTGACCAACTTTGACAAGTACTCGAGCCGCCGCTGCTGCTGCAGGAGGCAGCCTCGGCGCATCAGCAAGAAGGACTTCCGCAAGATGCTCAGCTGCGAGCTCAACCACATGCTGACGGTGAGCTGGGGGCAGGCAGGCACTTTGCACTTCCACGGGGGCCTCTCTCCCCTCCCCTGACCCTCGCCAGCGCCCTCGTGCCAGCCGCTGCGCTCTGTGCCCGCAGGACACCGGGAACCGCCGCGCAGCCGATAAGCTGATCTGTGACCTGGACGAGAACAAGGACGGACGCATCAGCTTCGAGGAGTACTGGACCCTGATCGGGGGCATCGCCAGCCCCATCGCGCAGATCATCCGCCAGCAGGAGCAGAGCATCAAGCACACCAAGTAGCTGGCTCCAGCCCGCCCCAGGCTCAGCGCCGCCACCCTGGATTCAGCCCCTGCTTCTCCACAGCTCTCCTCGCTTCTCACCCCTCCCGCTCCCGAGCCTCGGCTCGTCCCGGGGTGTTCCCGCGGCTCCGCTGACTGAGTTGTGCTGGGCTGCGATCGATCGGGGCGGGAGGTGGGAGGTTTGAGGCCACCATGGTGGCCAGGTGCTCCTCTTTGCCCCACGCCATGCCACCCCTGCCCTCAGCTGCTTCCTCAAGCCCTGTCCTTGCCAGGCTGCCAGGTAAGCAGAGGAGGAGGCTACCCCTCGTCCAGGACGCAAATTCTGTCTGTTCTCAGACATCGAGGCCACAGCCCTGCTGACAGAAAGCCATCACAACCAGGACGTCCTGTACCCTTGAAGCCCCCCCTCAAAGCTGGGGTGTTCCTGGGAAAAGGGTGCCCTTGCCCCTGCCCAAACTGGTGAAGGGTTTGCCCTGCCTGGCGCCGTCGGGCAGCACCGTCTGTGGTTATTTATTGCAGCAATAAAGTGTGGAGAAGCAGTGGCTGGCCCTGAGGCTCGGCCTTCCTGGGGCTGCCCCACAGCATGCATACCACCCGGGGAGGTGGGGGGCTGAGGGAGGAGGGCTGTCACCCTGTTCCACATCATCCACGAAGCCGTGACGACCCGAGGTTGGTCACAGCGCCCAGCCCAGCCCTCGGGCCTCGCGGCGAGGGCTCCCGGAGGCTGCTGGAGCCACCACGAGGTGTCAGCAGACACCGCAGCCTCCCAGCACCCAGCGGCCTCCCAGCACCCCGCGGCCACCCAGCACCCCGCGGCCACCCAACACCCAGCAGCCTTCCAGCACCTCAGCGTCTTGGGGCAGAGGGTGTGGGTGCTGCTGTTGCACGTCCTGGGTCACTCTCTCCACGTCTCCAGACAGGGTTCAGACAATCCTGAGTCTGTGTCCTCACATCTGCACCACAAGATCCCCCCAGCTCTGGGGCATCTCGGGGGACCCCAGTTCCCGTGCTGCACCTCAGCATGGTCCATGCCTCCCACTCGGGATGAGGATGGGAGCAGCTCCGTGTCCCCCGTGTGCTGACACGCCCCCCGGCGGCGTTCTGCTGACAGTGCCCGGTGCTGCCCACGGCGTTGGCCAGAGCCCAGACTGGCAGCACAGTGCCTGTTGAGGATTTTCCACTGGAAGGGGACCTGGCCCTGGACCTGTGAGCATGGCGATGGCACCCCTGGGACCCCCGATCCTGTGGCAGAGGTTCCAGCATCTTGGAGCCAGGACTCCCATCCCCCTCGACCCAGCCCTCCTGGCTGACCCTGTTGAGCGCCACTGGCTCCTGCTGGGCCCCCTGTCCACCTGCGGTGCTGGGGCAGTCTGGGCAAAATGGGGGTGCCCCGTGGGAGCTGATGGAGCTGGGCAGGGCTGTGACTGAGTCAGGCTGGAGGAATCTTGCCGTGGGCAGGGCTGGTGACTCACAGACTGCGAGTAGGGCTCGGCTGGGTGCTCACACGGGATCTCTGCAACCCGGTGGCATCCAGAGCCCCAGGATCCTCTGTGCCCAGAAGGGATCCTCAGGGCGAGGGGCAACCAGCCCCCAACACCTCATTTCTACATGAGGAAGGGCTGCAGGGCATGGGAGCCCAAGGACGTCCTCCCCTCCCTTGTTCACACTTCTCTGAGCAGTCACAGTCCCCATGCTTGTGCTGGTGACACTTGTCTCACCCTGGAGCTTCCTGGAGCAAATGTGGGTCCATGAGGGACCCGAGTGGGCACAGGAGGGGCTGCTGGTGGCTCGTGTGCCCATGAGCTCGGCAGCTGCAGCCCTGGGTGCTCCTCGTGGAAAGACCCCGGGGGCACTTTGCATGGCACCATATGGCAGGCAGGGAGGGGAACTCGGGGGTGACGTGGGACGGGGAGGGGCTGCCAGGATCCGCAGCTGGCCCTGGTTTAGAGAGCTCAAAGCCACACTCCAGGCACCCTGTGCCAGCTGCTAGCCTCGGTGATGTCCCAGCCTCGAGGTCTAATGTGGCACAAGATTTCAGAAATGACCCAGATCTGTTCCCCGAAGGTCCCCTCCAGCCAGTCCAGCTCTGGGAGGAGGAAGAGGAGGAGACCTTTCCTCTGCAGTTACCAGGGACTGATTGTCTTCAACTACTCCAGGCCAAGGCTCCCTGGGTTGCACCAGCTGAGATTCGCCCTCCAAGACACACAGGCTCTGCTGTGTGGGTGCCAACACAAACGCCACAGAGGGGCTGCAGGGAAAATCCAGACGTCCCTCCCCAAAGGCAGCCTCCTGCTTGGGTGCCCACCGTGTTGCCCTGCAGCACTGCCAGCTTCCATGAGAGCTATGGGCACCTGCTGGGGAGATGACAGCAGCTCCATTTGAGCCATGGGCTGGAGCTTGGTGCTGGCTGGGGGGACCAGGAGCCTTGGTGCAGAAGTCACTGCAGAGCACTGGCCTGGGACTGCTTGGGACCATCTGACTTAGGGACACCAGGGCCACCCAGAAAGCCTGGTGATGGGTCAAGGGGGTGTGAGCTGGTGACCAGCTCTGGGGACCCCCAAAGGATGCTCTGGCCCTGCCCAGCCCCTGTGCCCATCCCTTGACTCGTGCTGTGGTCCCCAGGCTCCCCAGAAAGACCAGCAGCACTCAGCCCCCGCCCCGCTCCTGCTGATGGGATCACACAGCTCGGTAGGCAAAAATGAGGTGTGGGCGAAACCACCCCTGTGGAGCTGCTGGGAGAGCCCTGGGGCGAGGGGCTGCGTGGGGCAGCTCGGGCAGGGCACTGCCACCCCTGCACGGGCTATAAATGCCTCTCGTGCTCCTGCTGCAGCACTAGCTCCTTGCTCCTGCCTGACCTGTGCCCGGTGAGTCTCTGCTCCCCTTCCTCCCCTTCCTCCCCTTCCTCCCCTTCCTCCTACAGCTTCAGGCCACCCCACTACACTCCAAAACACCTCCCCAGGAGACACAGGGGTTGCTGTTACCCCCCTGAAGAACCACAGATGGACTTGGGCAGGGCAGTGGCGCTAGGACACAGACTCCCACTGCCAGCCCTGACCTCCTGCCCGCTGCTCTCCCTGTGGGCACAGGAAGCTGGCCATGGCGTGTCCCCTGGAGCAGGCGATGGCTGTGATGGTCACCACCTTCCACAAGTACTCGGGGAAGGAAGGGGACAAATACAAACTGAGCAAGGCTGAGCTGAAGGAGCTGCTGAACAAGGAGCTGCCAGTCTTCGGGAGCGTGAGTGCCCGTGGGGGAAGGGCCCCTGGAGATGCCCAAGCTCAGGCAGAAGGTGTTGCAGGGGGCTGGGGCAAACCAAGTGGCAAACTGGGGTGGTCTCTGGATTGCCCCAAGGCACTCAGGATGAATTCAGTTCCTCTGCACACATGTGGGAAGCTGCCCACGCTGCCCAGGGAGGTGGTGGAGTACCCAGCCTGGAGGCATCTTGCTCCTCTGTGCACCACAGCTCACCACGGTGAGAGCTCAGGCTCCAGGGCAAGCCATGGGGAGAAGGAGGGAGAAGGCCAGGAGGACCTGAGCTGGAGCAGGGGTAGACCAAAAGAAAAGCTGACTTTGCTGCAGACACAGGACAGTTTGGATTGGTGATGGAGACTGAGCTCCAGCTCCCAGTTCTGAACCATTTTTAACACTGACTTCCCCTTTTGGGTTGTGGTTTGAACTGGGAGGAGGGAGCAGAAATCTTCCCAGCCCAACCTTTGGTGACTCAGAGGCTGTTTGCTGTAGCTGTGCCAGCATGCTGCAGACCACGGGCAAGGAGCTGCCTTCCAAAGGCCACCTCCTTCCAAAGGCAAGAGGAAAACCCTTCCTGGTCAGGAGAAATCCCTGCTCCCAGGCAGGGGCAGGGGAGCCCAGGGCCCTCCCCGCCTCCTCCTGCAGTAAGATGAGGCTTGATCTCTTCTCTCAAGCACCAAGGGGCAGGACAAAAGGGAACAGCCTCAGGATGCCCCAAGGGAAGTTTAGGTTGGACACCAGGAATGATTTCTGCCCTGCAAGAATGGTCAGGGACTGGCGCAGGCTGCCCAGGGGGGTGGTGGAGTCCCCATCCCTGGAGGTGCTCAGGAAACCTGTGGCCATGGCCCATGAGGACAGGGTTTGGTGCTATGGTGATGCTGGGTTGATGTTGGACTGGATGATCTCAGAGGCTTTCCCAATCCCAGTGACTCTGTGTTTCCTTGCAAGTAGAGGGGCTGGAGGGAGAAGAACTTTGCTTCTCTGTACACCCCAAACCCTCTCACCCTCCCCCCAGAAACAAATGGATGAGGCAGAGTTCAGGAGGCTCATGAACGACCTGGACCACAACAAGGACAGTGAGGTGGACTTCAAGGAGTATGTCTGCTTCCTGGCCTGCATCACCATGGGCTTCAACGAGTTCTTCAAGGACGCCCCTTCCAAGCAGCCCCGCAAGAAGTGAGCCCTCCCCGCCCCGGCCTTGCCTGCAGCCTCCCTAAAGGGCTTCCAATAAAAGCTTTCCAAAGGTTGGGTGTGCAGAGTGGGGTCCTGTGGCCCTCGGGTGGAATCCCAGCACGGGGTGACGGGAAGGGCCCTCCATCAGGGCACCCTCATCGATCAGAGCCTCCTTTGCCTTGCTGGCCACACTCTTCTCAATGCCCCCCGCAGACCCTTCTTGGCCATGGGGGCACCTTGCTGGCCCCCAGAACTGCCAGGTCCTCCTCTGTAGAGCTGCTTGCCAGCAGGTCCCTGCCTTGTCCTGCTGCAGGTTGTTCCTCCCCAGGGGCAGGACCCTTCCTGAGTTCCTCTGCTCAGCTCTCCAGCCTGGCCAGGCCTGGTCGGGTGTCAGTGGGTGGCTCGTGGGGTGACTCAGAGCTTCCTGCATCTCCCTGGGACTTTCCATGCTGCAGCTCAACCCCTCAGGCATTTTATTTTTGGGAAAAGTCCGAGCAAAACAGCTCAGTGCTGCCTCGGAGCAACCTTCTCAGACATCCCCACCCCCACTCCAAAGCATCCTTGCTGGCTCAGGAGAGGTCCTGGGTGTGCTCAGCTCAGAGTGCAGCAGCTTCCAGCCCTGGTGGAGTTAGACAATGGCTGGAGGCAGAGATCTAAAAGGTCTTTACCAACCAAACCTATTCCATGGTTCTGGGGTTCCCTAAGCCCTGAGCTGCCAGAGGCTTCCTGAGGCAACACTTCGGGTTTGGGGAGGACACAGGCAGCAAAATGTCAGATCTGTGCTGGGCACAAATGCCAGAATCACACAATCACAGAATGCCAGGGATTGGAAGGGTCCTCCAGAGATCATCCAGGCCAGAGGAGGACCACTCAGGACTGGTCACACAGGAATACATCCAGGTGGGCTTTGAAAGCCTCCAGAGGAGACTCCATAGCCTCTCTGGGCAGCCTGCTGCAGGCCTGCAGCAGCCTCACACCAAAGAGTTTTCTCCTCATACTGAGGTGGAACCTCCACCTCCTGGGGTCCAATTTGTGCCCCTTGCCCCTGGTCCTATCACAGGACACCACTGAACAGAGCCTGGCTCCTTCCTGCCCTCCACTCTTCAGGTGTTTGTGCACATGAATGAGATCCTTCAGCTCCCCTTCAGAAGAGCTGTTCCTGAGCAGCCCCCTTGGGACAAACCCATTCTGGGAGGGCTGTACGGGGGATCAGCCTGGGTCCTGCAGGAGCTGTGTGGGTGCAGCTCCCTGAGCCTGTCAGCCTGTGCCCAGCGGCAGCAGCTGCTGGCAGGTCTGGGCTGGTCTGCAGCAAGCTGCTCTCCAGCCTTCCCCAGAGGCCCCAAAGCCGCGGAGAACCCATCCCAGATTCAAAAAGCCCTTAGCAAAGCATCTGCATCGTTGTTTGGCAGAGCAAATCCTGTCCCCAGTCCCCCAGTCCCTCCGGCATCTTTGCTCTGCCTCTTCCCAGGGCTTTTCTAAAGAGCTTCTGCCCCCTCCCAGGGCTCTGTGCCAGCCTGCACTCGCTGGCAGGCAGAGGAGCCTCAGCCTTGGGGGCTCCTCTTGCCAGAATGATCCTTAAGGAGCTCCTCAATCTGCTGAGATGCTCTGTGGTGTTCGGTGAGATTTTGCATCCCCAGCAGCGGCCTGGAGCTGACAGCAGGTCTTCACGGATTCACGGCTTCACCCCCTGGTTTTCTCTCTGGTCCCTGCAGCAGCAGGAACCTTTGTCCCGAGAGGTCTCAGCCAGAGCTTGGCGACGCTTGGGGTTCGTCGCCACGGCGGAGACTCTACTCGCCCCACGGCAGGAAGCTGCAAAATTCCAGCTCCTGGCTTTGCCCTGCGGCTCTGCCACGTGCCTGGGGCAGAGCAGCTCCGTTACACAACGGAGCCTTGTGGCACGCAGCCCTGGCAGCTGGGACACAGCAACGCTCCGAGCTGGGCTAAAAACGGACAAAGCCCTCGCCCAGCTCCAACCCCAAACTCCACCCAGACAACAAAGCCCTGCACAGGCTCCACTCGCGTTCGCACGGCTTCAGATATCCCCAGGGATGTTGCCAAAACCATCGTGTGTGGCACCGGCAGTGTGGGGTGAGGTGCCCACCGCTGCCCCTTGTTTCATCCCTTGTCCCTGAGGCTTCTCCTCCGCCCGCTGCTCCCGGTCCGGCCCCGGGAGCCAGGTTTTGCGCTTCTGACCCAGCCCAGCCGCGCTCGGCAGCGCGGGAGGTTGGCTTGGGGAGGGTTGGGGCTGCACCCAGGCTTTCCTTGTCTGCTCTGCCAGCCAATGTCCGGGCAGAAGCTGGAGCAGCTCCGGTGCCTCCCCACCAGAGCAGGGCTATAAATCCCAGTGCCGGGCGCCGCTCGCCTCCCGCCCCTCCGTCTCCGGTCGTTCGTTTCGCGCTGTTGGTAAGTTGCTGTTTTTTATTTCCTGCTGTTCCCCCTCGGCCCTCCTGGTCCTCCAGATGCCCTCCAGATGTTGCCCTGTCCTGCCATGGGGTTCCTCCGAAGCTGAGCTCAGAGGCTCCGTTTCACAGCCAGGGGCTGGGAAGTGCTTGTGCCTCTTCCCCGTCCTGCCTGTGCCCCTGTCCCGCTTGGCTTGAGTGGGATGGGTCTGCTGCCTTCCCTCTCTCATGTTCTCCCTTCCAGGGAGGTGTCTTAGGGGATGCCCAAGCTGGGTGCCAAGGGAAGGGTGAAATCAGGGAGGAAGTGATGACTCATCCCAGTGCGTGCCCAGTGGGGTGCTGGAGCAGCCTGCGTGGGCTGGGGGAGTCCATCAGACCCTGGCATAGGGGCATCTGGGGATGCCGAGCTCTGCTCTCACCCCTTCTGCTGTTGGTGCCTCCAGGCTCGTTGGCATTCCCCATGGCATCTCCCCTGGAGCAGTCGCTGGCCGTGATGGTCTCCACCTTCCACAAGTACTCAGGGAAGGAGGGGGACAAGTACAAGCTCAGCAAGCAGGAGCTCAAGGAGATGCTGACGAAGGAGCTGCCCAGCTTCAGTGTAAGCCTGGGGCAGAGGGTGCCAGGTCCCATGGGCCATGCTGGCACAGGGGAGTGTGCCTCTTGATAACCCCCAGTGTAACCCCCCCTCTACCCTCGGCAGAGCCAGGCCAGTGAGAGCAGCCTGCAGAAGCTGATGAGCAGCCTGGACTGCAACAGCGACAGTGAGGTGGACTTCCAGGAGTATGTCACCTTCCTGGCCTGCATGGCCATGATGTGCAACGACTTCTTCCAGGACTACCCCGACAAGATGCCACGCAGGAAGTGACCACAGGACGTGGTGCCCAGGCTCGGCTGCTGCTCCTGTGACCCTCCCACTCCTCTCCCGATGCTCTTTGAATAAAGGTTGCTTTAAACAAAGGCTCCCGCGGAGGTTTGGTGCCCCAAGGGCAGGCATAGAGCAGAGTCCATTTCCCTCCTCCTGCGCTGCTGTGGGCTGAAGGTTGGTCCAGGCTGGATCTAGTTGCTGTCTACACCTACCTGAAGGGAGGTTATAGCCAGGTGGGGTTGGGCTCTTCTGCCAGGCAACCAGCAATAGAACGAGGGGACACAGCATCAAGCTGTGCCAGGGCAGGTTCAGGCTGGATGTTAGGAGGAAGTTCTGCCCAGAGAGAGTGATTGGCATTGGGATGGGCTGCCCAGGGAGGTGGTGGAGTCACCGTCCCTGGAGGTATTGAAGCAAAGCCTGGCTGGGGCACTCAGTGCCATGGTCTGGTTGATTGGCCAGGGCTGGGTGCTAGGTTGGACTGGATAAGCTTGGAGGTCTCTGCCAACCTGCCTGATTCTATGAGTCTATGATCTGGGGAAGAAATTTTTGACACTGCTGGTGGTGATAGCCTGGCCCAGGGTGCCCAAAAGGTGGTAGAAGCCCCATCCCTGGCACCATCCCAGGTCAGGTATGGGGCTGTGAGCAGCCCGCTCTGGTTGGGGCTGTCCCTGCTGGCTTGGGCTGGATGAGCTCCGCAGGTTCCTTCAGCTCTACCCAGCCTGGCATGCCCTGACCCTCTGATGCCTTCCAGGCTGGAGTCTGCTCTGCAGCAACGTGGGCACCACGTTCCTTGAGCCCTCATAAAGCACCCACAGGGCTAGACCCCACCCTGCACGTTTGGGTGACTCAGTGGTGAGCTCTGCCCAGCAGCATCGTGCCCTGCAGCACCATGCCCAGCAGCACCAATCAGCACTGTGTAGCCGCACAAGCCTGACAGCTCTGACTGGTGCCATGGCAATGGTACCAGCCTAGCAGCTCTGGTTGTGCAGCAGAACTGCCAAGCTCCCCTGGCATCAGCAGCTGTGCCCCCACCTGCTGCCTGTGGAGGAGTCAAACAGGACGCTTTACCCTGCCCTGCCCAGGGCAGCTCCTCCAGAGGCAGGTTCCTATTGTGTTCCTGCCCGGGGCAGGGTCTGTGTGACCTGCAGTGTGGTGACTTGCCCTGTGCCCAGCCAGCCCCCCTGCACCAGCAGCCTTGTGAGACTTACCCTGTGGCACTGCCACTCCCAGCCCTGCAGTTGTGCTTGGCTGTGGGACTGGTGCCAACATCCCACAGCAGCGTGGGCTGCCACAGCACAGCAGCCAGGCCCCAAGGCAGGGCTTGTGCGAGGAGCTCCTCCTCTGTGGGCACCTGGGTCCTGTGGCAGGTTGGGCAGCAGATGGCAGCCTGTGTGGCAACGCGGGTGATGTCCCAGTGCTCTGTGCTGGCGCCAGGGCTCTTCAGTGTCTTTGTCACTGATCTGGATGAAGGGATGAAGGCACCTTCAGGAGATGGGCCCGAGCTGGCTGGAGAGCAGGAGGTTGTGCAAAAGAGGCTGGCCCATGGCGGGAGGTTCACCAAGGCAAAGGGTCACATCAGCCCCGTGGGGGCTCCAGGTTGGGGGCAGTGACTGGAAACTGCCCAGTGGGAAAGGACACAGGGCGGGGCAGGGGTTGGTGCCAGCAGCTGGAGATGAGCCAGGGGGTGCCAGGGTTTCTCCAGCTTCAGCAGCTCCATGGTTCTGTGAGGACTCACAGAAGGAACCAGGTTGGAAAAGACCTCTGGGGTCATCGAGTCCAACCTATCCCCTAACCTCTTCTAATGGACTAACCATGGCACCAAGTGCCTCATGCAGCCTCCTCTGAAACACCCCCAGGGATGGGCTCTCCACCACCTCCCTGGGCAGCCCATTCCAATGCCAATCTCTCTGGGCACAATTTCCTCCTCACATCCAGCCTGGCCCTGTTACAGCTTGAGGCTGTGTCCCCTTCTTCTGTCCCTGGCTGCCTGGCAGCAGAGACCAACCCCACCTGGCTACAACCTCCCTGCAGGGAGCTGCAGACAGCAATCAGCTCTGCCCTGAGCCTTCTCTGTGCCAGGCTGTACCCCCCAGCTCCCTCAGCCTCTCCTCACAGGGCTGTGCCCCCTCCCCAGCCTTGCTGCCCTGCTCCAGGCACCTTCAGCACCTCAACATCTTTCTTGACTGGAGGAGCCCAGAACTGGACACAGCACTCAAGGTGTGGCCTGAGTAGTGCCAGCACAGGGGCAGAAGAACCTCCCTTGTCCTGCTGGACACACTGCTCCTGAGCCAGCCCAGGATGCCATTGGCCTTCTTGGCCACGTGGGCACACTGCTGTCTCCTGTTCAGCTACCAGCCAGCATCCCCAGGTCCTTCTCTGCCTGGCTGCTCTCAGCTACTCTGTCCCCAGCCTGTAGCTGGGGGCACCACATTGGCAGCTTCCAGTCCTCAGGGACCTCTCCAGTGAGCCAGGACTGTTGGTAAGTGATGCAGTGCAGCTTGGGCATCTCATCTGCCAGCTCCCATCACCCTGGGATGGATCCCATCTGGTTCCATGGGTTTGTGAGGATCCAAGGGCTCAATAAGTCCCTCACTGCTTCCTTCTGCCTGCCTGCTCCATGACACACGAGTGTCTCCTCCCTGGAGCCCACGTGACACAGACACATCCTGCACAGCTCCCCACGTGTCCCATCAGGTCTTGCTGGTGGTGCCCCCATGACCTGCTCAGCCCCTTCCTGGATGGGGCTCGCCCTTCCCAGCTCCCTCCAGCCCAGGCCCTGACTCTTTCTTGCCCTCTTTTGCAATTTAGGTTTTTACTGGCACCATTTCCTCACCCTCCTGGGTGAGGAGGCTGCTGGGCAGATGTTTCACCACCCCTGCCCTTCTCATCTCCTCAAAGTCTTGACAGCTTAATGAGCTTTGTGCCTTCCCAGTGCCACCAAGCATGGACCTGGGGTGAAGCCCTTGGCCGTCCTTGGCCACAGGCTCCTCATCAGCCTCTCCAAGTCATGCAGGTTTCAGCAGCCCATGCCAGGCACAGGCAACACTGATGGGGGCTCCTGCATGTGGCACTGGGCTGGGGCAGTGGCTGCTGGTGCCCTTTGGTCTGCTGGGGCAGCAATTAGGGCTGCCAGGAAAGGTTGTCTCCTCATCCTGGCACCCTGCTGTGCCTGGGTTGGTGATGTCTCCCTTGGCTCTCTTCAGGGTATGACTCAGCAGGATACTGCCCACAGAGGTGGCTCTTGAGGGGGTGCCTTGGCCAGCCCCTAGCACCTGTGCAGCAGAATGATGGGGACAGACACCAGCCCTTGGCCAAGCTCAGCCATAGCAGAGCAAGTACAGGCATGAGGAACCACAGCCCCCATCTGCACAGCCTGGCATTGCCCCCTGGAGACCTTCACCCAGCACCCTTAGCATGAGCTCGAAAATTCCACTTCCCCCTCCTGTCCTCCATCCTCATGACCCCTCCCTGGAGAGGTTCAAGGCCAGGCTGGATGAGGCCTTGGGCTAGCAGGAGCTGTCCCTGCCTGTGGCAGGGGGCTGGAACTGGCTGACCTTCGAGGTTCCTTCCAACCCAACCCAGTCCATGAATCTCTACAAGGGTCTCCAAACTTGGCAGCCATGCCCTGGCTGCTGGGGCAGTCCCTGTGCCCACCCCAGGGTCTGGCTTCCTGCAGAGGCCTCTTGATGCTTCCTTGTTTTGCCCCAACGAGTTTGGGATGTCCCCTCCTTGGCAAGGAGTTCCTGGAGCCTTGGGTGTGCTGCTCAGCCTTGCACAATTCCCAGGGTGATTGTCCTGGAGGAGCTGTGAGGCTGCCACAGGGAGGGTATAAAAGAGACCTTCCCTTCAGCACAGCTCCACTGCTCTGCTTGCTTCTCTGTGCACCACCTCTGCAGAAGCCAGCCCCAGCCCTGCTCCTCGGTAAGTGGGTCCTTGGGAGGTGGTGGCTCCAGGCTGCTGGAAGTGCCCCCAGGATGAGCCCAAGACTGGAACCTGCTGGAGCTCCTGCAGGAGAGGACAATGTCCCTTGCTGGGTTTAATGCTTCCCTTCCTTTCCCTTCCCAGCAAGATGAAAACCGACCTGGAGCTGGCCCTGGAGTGTGCCATCAACATCTACCACCAGTATGCCATCAGGAAGCCCATTGACGACTACCTGAGCAAGGCTGAGTTCTCCCAGCTGCTGCAGGACACAGCTCAGCCCTTCCTGCACAGGACTACCCCGGTGAGAGCCCGGCACAGCCCGGAGTGGTGGTGACCTGCCTGGGGCATGGGGTGGCCCAGAGCCTCCCAGAGAGGAGGGAGAGGTTTGCTGGGTGAGCTGTGGGCTGGCATCCTGACCCTGAACCCTGCTCTGCTTCGGACTGATGCTGTCTTTGTCCCTGCAGCCCAACATGTCCGAGGATGCCTACATTCAGAAGCTCTTCAGCCAGGCTGACAGCAACCACGATGGGCGCCTCAAGTTCACCGAGTTCCTGACCATCTTGAGCCTTGCTCTTGAAGATGCCCACAAGAGGTCCCATGAGGATCCAGGTCATGATCATGACCACAGCCACAACCATGGCCATGGTCATGGTCCTCATGCCTGAAGTTGTTCCAGGGTGACACAACATGGGGTTGTGCCCTTCCAGCACCAGCATCCCTCTGTCTGTCCTCAAGCCCAGAAAGCCTCTGACCAAAGCTGTGTCACCTGCCCATGGCACTGAAATAAAATGTCCTGCTCCAAGCATCTGCTGTGTCCTCTTGTGCCTTGCTCCCAGGGGCTGGGTGGGGTTGGTGCAGGTCAAGCTGTGGAAGCAATGGCAAAGGGAAGGTGGTGTGGGGAGACCTCAGTCTCCTGCAAAGCAGGCAAACAGGCCAAGGTGCCGCTGGTCCCAGCTGGGCAGCACAGGCTGGGTGGGCTCAATGCAGCAAAAGATGTCAGAGCTCAGCCTCCTCCCTTTGCCTCCCCGAGGCTCACCCTGAGCAGGGTGAGTGCCCTCAGCACCCTTGAGCTCAGCAAAGCTGGGGTGTGGAGCACCACCACGCTGGGAGGGCTCCTGGGTGGGAGCAGCTGATGGCTACACAGGAGCCCAGCTCCACGGGCCTCAGCCCAGGCTCCTCTTTGTACCATCTCCTGGGCATGCCAAGGGTGAAGCACAGCCAGGGGCTGCTTGCCCAGGCAACTACCAAGGCCCAGCTCTGAAGCTGGGGGTGCAGCACCTTGGGGTGGCTGTGATGACTTTGCAGCCCTTGAAGCTGCCACTGTTTATCCTGCAAGCCCAAACACATCACAGAGCAGGGCTGAGAGGCTCTGCAGAGCATGGGACAGGACTCGCTCAGGTCACAGCACATTTGCAAGCCACCACAGGCTCCCAGGGGAGCAAACAGGAGTGGAAAGGAGCTCCTGGATCCGCCAGGCACTGATCACTGCATGGGAAACACAATGACAGCTGAAGCCAGAAGCCTGACCCAGAAGGAGTGAGGTGTGAGGCTCTGAGTGGCTCTTTGTGCCCCATGGCACAGCTGAGAACTCTCCAGCTTCATGGCTTGGTCACTGGCACTGGGAGGTTCTCCTGCCCCTCTGCTCTTCCCTGCTGAGGACACCTCTGAGGGCCAGTTCTGGCTCCTCAGTTGCAGAGGGACTGGGAGCTAGCTGGAGAAAGTCCAGGGGAGGCTGGGAAGATGCGGAGGGGCCCGGAGCAGCTCTGTGAGGAGCGAAGGCTGAGAGCCTGGAGGAGAGCATTGCCAGAGGGAATCTGCTCAGTGCTCAGCAAGAGCTCAAGGAGTTGTGGGGTGCAAGAGGCTGGGGCTGGCTTCTTAGTGGTGCCCAGGGATGGGGCAAGGCACAAGGGGCACGAAGTAGAGCCCAGGAGATTGCAGCTGAGCAGGAAGAGAAAGCTGTTTGGGGTGAGGGTACTGGAGGCCTGGAGCAGGCTGCCCAGAGAGGCTGTGGAGTCTCCTGCACCCTCTGTTCCAGCAGGGCACCCACAGCAGCTTGCCCAGGGGCACAATGCCCAGGGGGGGCTGCAAACTCTCCAGACAAGGAGACTCCACAGCCTCTCTGGGCAGCCTGCTCCAGGCCTCCAGCACCCTCACCTCAAGCAACTTTCTTCTCCTGCTCAGCTGCAACCTCCTGGGCTCCTTTGTGCCCCTTGCCCCATCCCTGGGCACCACTTAGAACAGTTTGGCCCCAGCCTCTTGTCTCTGGACTCTCCAGCAGCTCTCAGGCTCTCTGGACCTGGGGAAGTTCACTCTGGACCCTTCCATTTTTCTCCTACAGCCTCACAGAACAGGAAAGCTTTTGGCACATCCCACGGCTCTTGGCAGGTTCTGCCAGGCCAGGCCAAGCTCCTGCTCTGGGGCCATGCTGGAGCAGCCTTTGCTTGCCCAGTGCAGTCCTGCTGAGGTGGCAGTGGGGTGGAAGGAAATTTCCAGAGCCTGCTGGGTGCAACCAGGAACTCAGGGCAGAGGAATGAGATGGGGAAGTTTGGCAGGTGCCACCTTGCAATCTCCAGGTACGGGAAACAGAAGCTCAAGCTGCTGCTTGCGGCAGATGTGTCACAGCTCTGGGGAAAGAGGACCTCAGGAGGTATAAAAGAGCTGCCCAGAGCCCTGGAAGCACCGCAGCAGACA
Organism: Tricholaema leucomelas; assembly: GCA_013400475.1. Classification (NCBI taxonomy): domain Eukaryota; kingdom Metazoa; phylum Chordata; class Aves; order Piciformes; family Lybiidae; genus Tricholaema lacrymosa; species Tricholaema leucomelas. Next base: position 178,303 of record WAAF01016418.1, read on the forward strand.
CATCCTCTGCAAACCCTGCCTGAAGTCAAGGGTAAGTGGCACCACCTTTGCAGAAAACAGGGTGAGGGAGAAGTGGTCTGCAGCATGGTGCCCCCTCCCTGCCACGCTTGTCTGGCTGCAGGGTGATGCCTTCTGCTGGGGTCAGGAGCCTGGTTTGGGCTGCAAGGATAAGTTAATGGCATTTCTGTGCCAGCCGCGTGGAGGTGTGGTTGGACTTGATGGTTTTGGTTGGCTTTGACCATCTGAAACCCTCATGATTGCACTGGCAGGGAGAGAACCCTTTGAGGGGTGGCACTCTGCAGAGGGCAGGGGCTCTGATCTCAGCATTTGCAGGCCAGGGAGCAGAGGGACGTTCAGAAAGAGGAGGAGGAGAAGGTGAGGCAGAGGCTGCAATGAAGCCATACCTGTGCCATGTTCCTTGCTGCCAGATCCATGCCCTGCTGGCTCTGTCTGACTTGCCTGACAGATGCCTCCAGGTCAGCAGGCTCAAGCTACTGCTGCTTAGACAGAGCTAGGGCTGGGAGATGCCAGGAACTGGTGATGCTCCTAAACACCCTTTTTGCCTGCTTGGCACACTGGGCACCGTTGGCTTCCTCAGCCCCACTGGGCTGAGGCCCCTGGTGCAGATCTGCTGCTAGCTGTGGAGCTGCAGCACAACCACCCTTGGGGGGGAGGGGGCCGGGGGGGAGGTGATCCTTGCTGCTCCTCATGTCTTTGAGGTTTCTCCACACTTCTGCAGGCACCTCAGGAGCTCAACCATGTCTGCAAGCACCAGGACCACAACCTCCCGTGCTGACTCCAGGCAATTCCCTGGGAACTGTACCCTGGAGAAGGCCCTGAAGGCCATTGTGGATGTCTACCATCGCTACAGCATCAGGGAGGGGCAGCTTGACCTACTCAACTTCAACGACTTTGATAAGCTGCTGAAGGAGCAGGCACCAACCTTCCTGAAAGCCTGTGTGAGTGCCAGGGCTGGGCTTTGCCTCCTGCTGCAGGGTTGAGGCTGGGATTGCCTCCAGGGTTGCTCCTAGGGGGTTGTGGTCCAGTCCCCACCACAGCTGGGGGACACAGGGTTGGGTTTCTGTGACCTTTCCCAACTTGCCACATGTCGTGGAGTAGTCTGTGCCCATCCCTCCTGGCAGTGCAAGGGCCTGAAGCAGCCAGAATCCCAGAAGGGTCCCAGCATGGAGGGTGGGAAATGACCTCTGGACAGCATCTCCTCCACCCACCCTGCTGACTGCAAGGCAGGAGAGGCTCCCAAAGACTCTGAAGCTCCCATATGCTTCCTAGGGCATGCGCGAACAGAGCTGCCCTTGGTTCCCACCAAGTCTGGTGAGAGGCTGGGGTGGGGGGAGGGGGCACACCAGGCACCTGTCTTGTTCCCCAATTTCAGGGCAGGAGCAAGCCTGACTACCTGACCAAGCTGTTCCAAGAGACAGACCTGAACAAGGACAAGGAGCTGAGCTTTGAGGAGTTTCTGATTGTCCTGTCCAAGGTGACCGACGACGCTCACCGCATCATCCACGCCGACGAGCGCTGTGGGCCAGACAGGGACTGAGCCCAGCACGGCCCAGAGCTGGCTGCTGCCAGCAGCAGGCTCTGCCTCTTGCTGTCCTCTTGGGCCACTCAGTGCTTGTGATACAATAAAGCATGCCCTGAACTTCACTGAGTCCTTCCTGTCCCAGCTTTGCCTTGGGTATCTGCCCCGCAGGTGGAGAGGGTGGGCATGGTCCTGCTGGAGGTGAGGGGTAAAGGTCTGCACCTCAAAACCTCACAAGGAGGTTTGCGGTGAGTGGGTAAGGGCTGCAGTGCTCTGCCGGGCCCAAGAACCATGAAATGGTTTGGATTGGAAGGACCTTCAGAGTTCATTCAGCTCAACCCCCTGCAGCCAGCAGGGACAGCCTCAACCAGAGCAGGCTGCTCAGAGCCCCATACAACCTGACCTGGGATGGTGCCATCAGTGGGGCATCTCCCACGTCTCTGTGCAACCTGTGCCAGGCTCTCCCCACCCTCAGCTTCACCAACTCCTCCTTCTCTCCACTCCCAACTTGGAGTCTCAAACCACATCCCCCTTGTCCTGCCTCCACAGGCCCTGCTAAATCGGCCCTCAGCTTGCAGACTTCAGTGTTTGAAGCCCAGCACAGGACCCTTCCTGAGCTCTGCAAGGGTTTCCCATCCCCTGCAAGGCTCTGTGCTCATGGCAGAGGTTTTCTTCCTGACAGAGGAAGTTTTCAGCACTTCACTCTGGGATGGAGATTCAGAAGATGTCCAGAAGGTCTCCCTGGAGCCTTCTCCTCTCCAAGCTGTACCCTCCCAACCCTTCCAGCTTGGCCTCACAGCAGAGCGCTTCCAGCCCTGCCAGCCCTGCTGTGGCCTCCTCTGGTCCTGCTCCCTTGCTGCTCCTGAATCACAGAATCACAGAACCAAGTAGGGCTGGAAGGGACCAGAAGGATCACCGAGTTCCAATCCCCTGCCATGGCAGGGACACCTCACACCAGAGCAGGCTGCCCACAGCCTCAGCCAGCCTGGCCTGAAACCCCTCCAGGGATGAGGCTTCCGCCACCTCCTTGGGCAACCCCTGCCAGGCTCTCACCACCCTCATGCTGAAGAGCTTCTTCCTCACCTCCAGTCTGACTCTCCTCATTTCCAGCTTGGTTCCACCCCCCCCAGTCCTGTCACTGCCTGACAGCCTAAGAAGTCCCTCCCCAGCTCGCTTGTAGCCCCTGCAGACACTGCAAGGTCACAATGAGGTCCCCTGGGAGCCTTCTCCTCTCCAGACTGCACAGCCCCAACTGCCTCAGCCTCTGCTCTTCCTCGTGGCCCTTCTCTGGACCCCTTCCATCACCTCCATGTCCCTCTTGTCCCAGGGGCTCCAGACCTGGATGCAGTGCTCCAGGAGGGATCTCAGCAGTGCAGAGCAGAGGGGCAGGATCACTTCCCTCACTGCTGCCCACACTGCTCTTGCTGCAGCCCAGGCTCTGGCTGCTCTCTGGGCTGCCAGAGCAACACTGACAGCTCAGACTGAGCTTCTTGGCCACCGGCACCCCCAGGTCCCTCTCCTCAGGGCTGCTCTCAAGCCAGGCACTGCCCAGCCTGTATTGGTGCTTGGCATTGCCTTGACCCTCATGCAGGACCTTGCACTTGGCCTCGTTGAGCTTCATGAGGTTGGCACATCCCTGGCACCATACAGCTGCTCTTCACATCTCCACAGCTCTGGGCTTGCAGCACTTCACAGCGGAGTTTGCCACCAGCAGGCTGCAGCCCCACAGCAGGACACCTTCCTGCCCTGGCTGCTCTGCCTCCCATGCCCACGTTTGGTCTTGGGCTGCCAACACCTTCCAGTGTAAGACCCAGCTGCAGGACCTGGCACTTGCCCCAGGGCCCTTCATGGCCATGTTTTGGCCTTCACTTTGTGCCTGAGCTCAGCACCGTGGCTGCAGGGTGGGCAAAGCCCCAGGCAGATCAGCTGAGTCACGACTCCAGAGCAACCACAGGAAAGTCTTGTTCTGCTCCTTGGCTCTGACCCACGGCTTCTGCCACACAAACAGCAACAAAGCAGAGAGAGGACAACCCTGAAGCAAACAAAGACACCTTGCAGCCACACCTTGTGCCACAGCTCTTGGCACAGGCTGGTGGTAACCCCAGGAGATGAGGAAGTTCCTGCAGCCCCTCCTGCTATTGTCTGGCTGCCAGGACCAACTGCTGGCTGTGGGCAGGGGATGGTCCTCGGAAGGCACTGCCCTCAGCACCAGTTGGGTCCTTGTGTCACACAGACCACCTTGGCCATGCTGGGCTGTGTGGAGCAGTTGGATGCCTTCAGGTGCCTGGGACAATGGTGGAAGAAGAGAGAAATGACTTTGAGATGTTGTGCAGCTTGAACCAGCAGTACAAACCCAGCCCACAGAAGACACTGAGCACAGGTCCTGATGCACCTGGGCAGGACTGCAAGTATGGGAATGGATGGGGATGGATGGGAGAGGATAGGGATGGATGAGGTTGGATGGGGTGGGTGGGGATGGATGAGGCTGGATGGGGATGCTGCAGGGCCAAGCAGTGCTCTGAGGAGGCCACAGAGATGAGCCAAGGGCTGGAGCTCCTCCTCTGTAAGACAGGCTGAGGGAGCTGGGGATGTTCAGCCTGGAGAGAAGAAGGCTCCAGGGGGGCTCTGAGCTGCCTGGCAGTGTCTGAAGGGATGCTGCAGGAAGGCTGCAGAGAGACTTTGCATGAGGATGTGAGGCCAAGGGAGGTCTCAAGACTCAGCCTCTGCAAGCTGCTGCCAGGCTCCTGCTGCCACCTGGTGGCTTGGCACAGGAGGCTGCCGGCCGGCAGCAGGCCCTGCGCAGCCTGACCTGTCTCCTCTCCCAGCCCTTGCTGCCTTGGACACCTCCTGCGTGAGTTATTTATTAACCTCCTCCACCTGCCACCGGCCCCCTCCAACCCCCAGACCCTCCCCTGTGGGATCCTCAGCCTGGCGGCTGTCACTGGGTGAGTTGCACAATGCCCAGCATGATGGCACTGGGGGACTTCGGTGCACCACAGCTATCAGCTTGGTTATCAGCCCAGACAGCACTAGGGACGAGCCACAGTGGGATGAAATTGGTTGGTCGTGGACTGCTGCTGAGCTCCATGGCCCGGAGCTGAGTCACCACTCCGGGTAAAGCCTCAGCCAGAGCCCAGCAGAGCCATTCTGATGCTGCTGTGGCTGGGGATGTGCCCTGCGGCATGGCACTGTGGCTGGGTGGGAGTCACCAGTCCAAGGAGCTGGCTGAGGGTGACTCAGAGCAGTTCTGCTCCCCACTGCCCTCACTCCAGGGTGGATCTCTGCTTGCCAGGGCAGCAGCCATGCTTGGAAATGCCCTCCCATCTTCCACAAGAGCTTCTTGCCCACAGCACCACTCCTGGTCACCTCCCACAGCCCCCAGCCCTGGACCCCCTCTCGTGCCTAGGACAGAGAACCTCCAGGGATCAGTGCTGGGTCTGGTGCTGCTCAACATCTTCATCAATGCCATTGCTGAGGGCACAGGCAGACAGAGTCTGCTCAGGAAGTTTGATGATGGCACCGAACTGGGAGGATTGGCTGAGACAGCTGCAGGCTGTGCTGGCATGCAGAGAGACCTGGGCACAGAGAGCTGGGCACAGAGACTTGGGCAGAGAGAGCTGGGCACAGAGGAACCAAATGAGGTTCAGCAAGGCCAAGTGCAGAGTCCTGCGCCTGGGGACAAAGAATAAACTGCAGCAGGACAGGATGGGAGGTGACTGCTGGAGAGCAGCCCTGGGGAGAGGGAGCTGGGAGTGCTGGGGGAGAAGATCCATGGGCAGCAATGGATGCAGTGGGGCCCTAGGAGGCATCAAGCAGAGTGCATCCAGCAGATCCAGGGAGGTTCTCTTGTCCCTCTGCTCTGCCCTGCTGAGAGCCCATCTTGAGCATTGCCTTTAGTTTGGGGCTCCCCAGGTTAAGAGGGACAGGAACTGCTGGAGAGAGTCCAAGGGAGGGCTGTGAGGGTGATGAGGGGACTGGAACTGCCTGGTGAGGAGAGGCTGAGAGTCTGGAGAAGACTGAGAGGGGATTTAATCAATGTTTATAACTGCGGGGTGGGTGTCAGAGTGGGGGACAGGCTCTGCTCACTGCTCCTTGGGATGCACAAGGAGCAGTGGATGGAAGCTGCAGCTCAGGAGGTTCCAGCTCAACACAAGGGGGAAGTTGTTTACTGGAAGGTTCCCAGAACACTGGCACAGGCTGCCCAGAGAGGTTGTGGAGAAGCTCCACTTCTCTGGAGCCTTTCCAGGCCTGTCTGGATGTGTTCCTGTGTGCCCTCAGCTAGATTGGATGGTTCTGCTCTAGCAGGGGGGGTTGGACTCAATGATCTCTTTGAGTCCCTTCCAACCCCTGACATCTGTGATCTGTGATCCTGTGAACCTATCTGTCTGGAAGAGATCTTCTCCAGCCTGGCAGACCTCAGGGCTCCCTAAGGCTGTGCCCCAGAAGGCTGTGGGGTGCTGCTGTCTGTGCTCTGCTCCTTGGCCACCCCAAGCACAGCTCTACAGCCAGGCCCCACAGCTGCAGCTGTCCTGAGAGCTCCAGGGGGCAACCTCTGGGCTGATCCATCCCCTACCAGCAGCACCCTCGTGCTTGGCAGCCCCTGCTGTGCCAGGGTGCTGCTGTGCCAGGGTCAGATTCAGCTCCAGCCTGTGGGCTGCATCTGGTTTCCAACCCACTGAGCCCTGGGGACGCTGAGTACCAGGCTGGTGATGTCGGCACTCTCCGTGGGTGGCAGATGTTGGCTCCAGCAGCCTCTCCTCTCCCAAATATGCTGCCCTGAACCCATCCCTGCCAAGGCTGCCTGGGAACGTTGCAGCAGAGGGTGAGCTCATCTGCCCCAGCCCCATATCTGCCTATCTGGGGATGATGCCTGAGTCCTTAATGACAGCTGGCACACCCTTCATAGCATGGAGGGCTCATCACAGCCCCATGCCAGGTGACCCAACCTGGGGTCATTGACTTCTTGGAGACCACACAGAAAACTGGCCAAGAGCTGGGAGACCCCAGAAATCAGCTGAACCCTTCTGTCTCCTCCTCCACCACATTTTCTAGGCTCCAGCACTGCTGATCCCCAGGACCTCACAAATCACTTTGGTTGTGAGGGGAGAAAACCAACCCAATCCTCTAGGGGAGGCTTAAATGTGAAGAGAAGCTCTGGTGAGGTTTAGCTTTGACCCAAGGGAGGAACCAAGGAGGTGATCCAAGGAGATGATCCAAGGAGATGTCTCCAGTGCAAAGCCCTGTGCAAGACCTTGTGGTGTCTGCTCGGGTTCCTGAGCAATGCCCGTGGAGAGCAGAGCTTCACACTGACCCACATGGATCCTCTGCCAGCTGTGCTGGTAAACATCCTGCTGGGGAAGGGATAATGAGCAGAGCTCCGTGGGAAGCACAGCAATGCAGAGAGACAACCAGAGAACAGGACTGGCCAGGAGAAACCTTCACCCTCCACCCACTCCCTGCAAGGAGCCTGCACCCATCTGCTTCCACCAGTGCCATCCGTGCCCGGCTGGTTGCTGCAGGTGAGCAGGGTGAGTGCCCCCCGGCCCCGATTCTGTGTGCTGCTGGAAAGGAGCTTTTCTGCCAGGGGATCTGTGTCTTTGGGAGGTTGTTTTGCAACTCGTCCTTCCCAGCAGGGACCAAAGGCACAAGGCACAGGAGGAGCTGCTGCAGACTCCCTCCTGGCAGCCCTGAGCACAGCAGGTGTGGAGCTGTAGAGCTTCCCTGGGCTGATTTATTCCACTCACCAAGGGCTCGAGATGGCCACAGGCAGCTTCCAGCCTTCTAATTTCAACAAGGAATGGGAAAGTGGAGAAAGGGAAGTGAATGAAGGGAAATTCTTGAGCACACCTGGGGTGATGAACACCCAGCACCTGGCACCTGGCAGAGGGAGGGTTTGGGTTTAACTCTGCCAAAGCTTAGAGAAGCTTCACTGAATACGCTGCTGGGGCCCCCAGCACCCTGCTCTGGTGGGGATGTCCCTGCTTGCTGCAGGAGTCTTGGGCTGGGCCACCTTTTAAGGTCACTTCCACCCCAGTGCATTGTACAATTGAGCTCTTGGAGGGGGCGTGGGGTGGTCCCTGCAGGCAGAACTGTCCCTGACACCCTGCTGTGCCCTGAGGCTTTACTCCTCTTCAGGACTGGAGCCATGTCGAGGCTCATCAAAGCCATCACTGACATGATGGAGAATTACCAGGGCAAAGCCAAGAGGGGAAAGAAGTCTGAACCCTTCAGCAGGAGTGAGTTCAAGAAGCTGATCCAGCAGGAGTTTGCTCCTGTCAAGGTAACTGCATGAGGCTGGGGGTGCAAGATGGATGGGAAAGGTGCTGGGGGGACACACCTGGGGGTGCTCAAGGGTGGAGAGGGGTCCTGGAACACCTACCTGGCACCCAGAGTTTGAATTGGATCTGTCGAATCTTTGGTTTTCCTGGGCAAAGCTCCTGTGCACTGCTCTGGTCCTGCTGCTCCCTGTCCCTGCAGGGAAGCAAAGGCTGAGGAGGGCTCCTGCTGTGCCTCCATCTCCTCCCTGGCGTTGGTCTCCTTGCAGCCTCCACTGCCTGCTGTGTCCACCCTTAGTGTTGTGCTGCTCTTGCAGCAAGGGGTCCCAGCCCCCACTCGTCCCTCTGGGGAGGTCTGATGAGCTTCTGTCCTCCCAGAGGTCGCCCACCAGCAGGTATAGGTACATCAGCAGCCTGCCTGACTCCGACACCGAGCCCATGAACAAGAAGAAGAGAAGTTCTGCCAAGGCCTGTGTCTACTGAAGGATGCCTGCTGCAGCCCCTGGGGCTCAGGGATGAGGAGGTGAGGAAGAGCTTGAGGAGAACAGCAAGCAGAAGGACCAGAACAGCTTTTGCATTGCCTTGCTAGGCTGAGACAGATCCTTCCTCAGAACTGGGGTCACCCTGAGGTGTTTAAGCCAGGTTGGATGAGGGCTTGAGCAACCTGTTCTAGTGGAGGTGTCCCTGCCTATGATGGGGGTTTGGAACTGGCTGAGCTCTGAGGTCTCTTCCAACCTAAACCACTCCATGATTCTATGTCACCTGGCTCCAGCATGCTGCTGCTTGTCCCAGCAAGCCCAGCTCATAGCAGGACCAGGGCAGGGAGCCAGGAGTTGAGCTACAGCTCCACCAGGACCCAAGGAGTTGTTAATCAGCTCTCATGGCTCCAGCACAGCCATGTGAGGTAATTAGTCGGATGTTTGGAGCAGAGTAGAGGTGGTGCAGGGTGGTGGTGGTGGGGTTATGTGTGCTGGCAGGGAGTGATGCCAACCTCAGCAGGGCCTTGAGGAGCTTGTGAGTGATCTCCATGGATTTTCTTCCCTCTCCTCTAGGATCCCTGACTGGCTCCATGGTCATCAGCAACCTGTTGGCATGGTGTGATCAGCTCTGCTGCTCCAGTGCAGGCCATAACTGTCCCTGTGCTGCTGGTGCTGGACATGTGAGGGCCATGCCCTGTGCCACCTACGACCTCCATGAGGCAAAACCAACCCCGGGGCTCTCCTCTTGTCCCAGTGCTCTTCCTGGGGAGCTTTGCAAACACAGCTTGAAGGCTGGCCTGGGTGGGGGCAGGTTTGCTGCTTTCTTCTGGTGAGCACCATGGCAGAGCAAGTGGTTGATGGCTCAGTCCCTTCCGCATCAGCTCCTCCCGGGTTTAGTGGGTAGAAAGTGACAAATCAGTGGTCAGGAGGGCTGGAAGGAGCCAGGAGTGGCAGCTCCGTGTGGAAAAGGAAAGGTCTGTGGCTGGGACCTGCTTTGAAGCTCATTTGAATGCCACAGCAACATCCCCACGGGTTGAAGGTGGCACTGTGTGGGGGCACAAAAAGGCAACTTGGTATCTGGGAGGATGCTTCAACCTCACAAAGCAGCTGAGAATGGCTTCTCTCCCCTTCAACACTGGAAGCCTTCAGTTCTGGTTTTAGGGGAAGCTTTCCCCCATGGCTTTGTGTGAGGAACCTTCACTTGCTGGGTTCTGGGGATGGAGGTTTTCTGCCCTACTTTATTCCTTTCAAGCTTCAGCTCTGACCTGTCTGAAGGGATTGATCTGTCAGCTGCTTGGCCTGCAATGCTCATGCACTGTACAGAACCCAAAGGGGTTGGTTTTGGGGCTTATTTTTCTCCTTCTTATGGTTGTGATGCCATAAACAAAGCAATAAAAATCCATGGAACATGAGGCCTGCCTGATTCCTGTGAGCTGCCTGCTCCTCTCCAGGAGCCAGACTAGGGGAGATAACACTCAAAGCACCTCTGGGGGTTCAGGAGGCACTGGGAACAGCCACAACCAGCACCACATCCTGGAGACAGGGCCCAGGCAGGACACACTGGCATGCGGAGAGGCTTTCATGTTGTCTCATGGGTCATGGTAGATGGAGGAGAGAGCAACTGGTGAGCACCCAGGGGTGGTCCACACCCACTGTGGTTGGTCATCGAAGTGCCAGAAGGGCTCAGAAGTAAACCACCTCTGCACAACTGGCACGAGTGTGCTAACCCAGCTGCATCCCTATGGATGCATCCCTGGAAAACGGGGATGAGGAGGTTAAGCAAACAGCAACACAAGAGAGCTCTTGGGAACTTGATGCTTTATTGTCTCATGGGCACCTCACGGGGCCAGAGCCCAGTCTGGTGCAGCAGGCAGAGGCAGCAGCAGGCAACCCCCAGGAGTGCCCCATCCCCAGGCAGCCCCAGCTTGGGGGTGCAGAGGAGAGGGTTTGCAGCTGGACAGCCCTGGGGCTGGCAAAGCTCTGGGGAGGCTGGAGGGAGCTGGTCCAGGCGTGGCCTTGGCTGCTGCATCTGGGGGTGAGGGACACCTCCTCACTTCATCTTCTGCTGGGGGATTTGCTGGATCCGCTGCTGCTGCTGCTGCTGGGGCTGCTGGATCTGGATCTGCGGCTTCCCGTGGCAGCCAGAGCCGCCGGAGCTGTGGCAGCCACCACCGCCGGAGCTATGGCAGCCACCGCCGCTGCCCCCGGAGCTGTGGCAGCCGCCACCGCTGCCCCCGGAGCTGTGGCAGCCACCGCCGGAGCTGTGGCAGCCGCCGCCGCTGCCCCCGGAGCTGTGGCAGCCACCGCCGGAGCCGTGGCAGCCGCTGCTCTGTCGGCTGTAGCGCTCCTGGCTGTGGCACTGGTCCTTGTCCTGGCGGGAGCACATCCTTGGGGGCTGAGGTGACCTGCGGGGAGAGAGGAGCTGTCAGGGGCTCTCCTGCCCTGCCTCTGCTCCTCTGGGCCAGAGGACCGTGGCTGTGCCCCGTCCCGCAGCCGTTCTTCATCCTCGGGCTAGCTTCTCGCAGCCCCCTGGGCTTGTCCCACCACAGCTGTACCCAGGACCCTTGGGAGTCAGCAGAGCAGCTGGGCAGGCTGGCAGGGGTATGAGGTTCCACTGCCCCATCCGCCCCAGCACCCTCATCCTGGGATCCCTGTGCCTGCCCCTGTTTGCAGTCCCACCTCCCAGCACTGCTCTACAAGATCCCAGACATGCCCCTAGGTCTGGAGCAGAGCCCCATGTCCACCCATGTGGGATTCCATCAGCAGCACAGTGCTGCTCAGCCTCCAGATGGGACCTGCACGACCCACTAGGTGAACCCCAGCACCCCACGAGCATCCCCACAGCCCAGCAGTAGGGTTTGCAGCAGATCCAAGATGCTCATCCGTTGTGAGAACAGAGGCAGAAGAGGGAAATCCACCCGTGCTGCCCCACTCACCTGAGCTTGAGCGGTGCAGGAGAGGATGAGTGGAGATGCCCAAGACAGGAGCAATTTTATAGAGGTCCCAGATCTCTGTCCCGGAAATGAGACAGATCCTGCCACAGCCTCCCCTTCCCTGGGCACCCAATCCCCATCTGACCGCCCTCTGTTTACAGCCCTCGCCTGACTCACCCCTGGTGGGGATCATTCCTGCTTTATCTGCTTCCTGTGGCACCCAAATAGCTAATTGCAGCCTCACCTGTCCCTAATAGGACACCCCACAGTGCCTGCCTCTCCTGGGCTCACCTTCCTGGGGTTTGTTTTGCTAAATTAACCCTGAGTCTAATTAGAGTCCTGTGCCAGGAGGTTCTGCTCCCAGAGCCTAATCCCTGCTATTGAGCTGGCATGAGGCAAAGCCGGGAATGATCCAAGGGAAAAGGATTGGAAAGTTGCTCTCTCCTCTCCCTCAGATGCTCGACCTGAAAGTGCCACCACAGCCATGGGCACAGCCAGTGGGGTGAGGGCAAAGTCATGGATCTGTTGAATCATGGAATCATAGGATTCTGGAATCACAGAGTCATCAAATCGTGGAACAATGGAATCATCAACTCATTTGAGTTGGGAAAGCCCTTCTAGATGCTGGAGTCCAACCATGCTCTGACTCCACCAAGGCTGGAGCTAAACCATGGACCATGGCCCCCAGCACCACATCTCTGCCTCTCTTACACACCTCCAGGGGTAGGGATTCGACCACCTCCTGGTTGTCCTGGGGGGGCTTCCTCTGGCGATGGGCCTCAGGTCTTCAGCAGAAGGTTTTCCAGCTCCCTTCCTTGCCCTAATGTGTGTGAGGTCCCCCCCAGATGCTCTGGGGGACTGCTGAAGGCTTGCAAGCGTCACCTGTGCGCAGCTGTTGCATGGTCACACAGAGCTTGAGGTCCTTGAGGGCTTCCTGACAGATTGGCTATTTCCATCCTCTAAACGGCGAAGAGCAGGGGATGAAGAGTGAGGAATTAAGAGACTCCTCTGAAACCTGGGAGGCTTGAGCTGTCCTTCACGAGCCTCCCAGCTGGTGGCAATGGCTGCCCGTCTGTCTGTGTGTCTGCCTGCCTGATACCAGGGGCCAGCTGTGGGCAGGGGGCCAGCTCTGCCACAGCCTGGCAGAGCCATGGCTCACCCAGCACAAGCTGCAGCTGGTGCCTGCCCTGCTGACAGCTGCTGATGTCATCTGATTTCATACAGAAACTGGTGGCTGCAACTGGGGTGAGTGGAGGAACTGGGCAGACGCCCAGGCAGGGCTGCCTGAGCTGCAGGCAGAACCTGTGCAGCTGATGGAGCAAGTTCCTGCACGCAGAGAAGGGCTGGATCCTTCTGAGCAGCAGCAGCCATGGGGCTGCTTGCTGCTGCCGAGGGCATCTCTGCTGCCACCTGAAACCATGGCCAGCGACCAAGGACAGAGCCAGCTCTGGGCTCCAGGCTGCTCTGAGCTGGGATTGTCTCTGCTGGAGGATATTACCAGCAGCTGAGTGCATCCTGCCCTCTGCCCTGCCCTGCTGAAGACACCTCTGCAGTGCTGGGGCCAGTGCTGGGTTCCCCAGTTGCAGAGGGACTGGGAGCTGCTGGAGAGAGTCCAGGGGAGGCTTGGAAGGTGCTGAGGGGCCTGGAGCAGCTCTGTAAGGAGCACAGGCTGAGAGCCTGGAGGAGAGCAGCCCCAGAAGGGATCCAATCAATGCATCTAAATATCTAAAGGGTGAGGAGCAAGAGACTGGGGTCAAACTCTGCTCAGTGGTGCCCAGGGACAGGATAAGGGTCCAAGCTATGGTCCAAGCTTCACAACAGCTAAATATTCTCTTTCAGTCCCCATCCTCTCAGATGTGTGGGTTCAGCTTTCAGATAAAAGCAGGAACCAAACAGGAAGGGAAGAAGATTCTGTCCTGTTTTATTGTGGTTACAGGGGGAAAAAATCCTTCAAGAGTCACAACCATGAAAGGCAGAGGGAAGGAACTTCCAAAGATCTGCCTAGCAGCCACTTCTTGGGCTGAAGGAGGTTGGCAGCAGGACTTGGTTGCACCCAGTCCCCCTCACCCAGCCTTTGCTCAGGGCTGGGACACACCTGGACCAGCTGCTTCTTGCCAAATCCTTTCCCTGGATATCTCCCTGCCTTTCCAGCAACACCTCTGCCAGTTCCTGGCTCTGCAGGAAGATGGATTTGGCTTCTCTGACAGCTCCTCCCTTGATTATTTGAATCCCTTAGTCCAGCTGGTGCAGTTCTGAGTTCATCTGGCACCAGCACCTGCAGGAGAAGCTTCAGAGACACAAGAAGTCCTAGCTGAGCTTCACTGCCCTGTTCTAAGCAGCCTCATCCTCACAGGATCACAGATGTCAGGGGCTGGAAGGGACTCAAAGAAATCATTGAGTCCAAACCCCTTGCCAGAGCAGGACCATAAAATCTAGCTGAGGGCACACAGGAACACATCCAGACAGGCCTGGAAAGGCTCCAGAGAAGTGGAGCTTCTCCACAACCTCTCTGGGCAGCCTGTGCCAGGGCTCTGGGACCCTTCCAGGAAGGAAGTTCCCCTTGTGTTGAGCTGGAACCTCCTGTGCTGCAGCTTCCATCCACTGCTCCTTGTCCTACCCCAGGGAGCAGTGAGCAGAGCCTGTCTCCCTCCTCCTGACCCCCCAGAGCCTGCCCCCCTCCTCCTGACCCCCAGTGCCTGTCCCCTCACTCCTGACCCCCACCCTTCAGGTAGTTATAAACATTGATGAAATCACCTCTCAGTCTTCTCTTCTCCAGACTAATCAGACCCAGGTCCTTCAGCCTCTCCTCATCAGGCTGTTCCAGTCCCCTCACCATCCTCGTAGCCCTCTCTTGGACTCTCTCCAGCAGTTCCTGTCCCTCTTCAACTGGGGACCCCCAAACTGAAGGCAGTGCTCAAGACGAGCTCTCAGCAGGGCAGTTTAGAGGTGGAGGAGAACCTCCCTGGATCTGCTGGGCACTCTCTGCTTAATGCCCTCCAGGACCCCATTGGCCTCCTGGCTCCCAGGGCACATTGCTGCCCATGGATGTTCTCCACCAGCACTCCCAGCTGCCTCTCCCCAGGGCTGATCTCCAGAAGTCACCTCCCAGCCTGAGAACACAGCTCGGCCTGGGGACCCTGGCTGGAAGGGTTGGGCACCTTTCCAGGGGTGACTTCCCCTGGTTACCCTGTGTGACCTGCTCGGCCCTGTACAGATCCCACATTCCCCTAACCCAGCTGCATCCCTATGGATGCATCCCTGGAAAACGGGGATGAGGAGGTTAAGCAAACAGCAACACAAGAGAGCTCTTGGGAACTTGATGCTTTATTGTCTCATGGGCACCTCACGGGGCCAGAGCCCAGTCTGGTGCAGCAGGCAGAGGCAGCAGCAGGCAACCCCCAGGAGTGCCCCATCCCCAGGCAGCCCCAGCTTGGGGGTGCAGAGGAGAGGGTTTGCAGCTGGACAGCCCTGGGGCTGGCAAAGCTCTGGGGAGGCTGGAGGGAGCTGGTCCAGGCGTGGCCTTGGCTGCTGCATCTGGGGGTGAGGGACACCTCCTCACTTCATCTTCTGCTGGGGGATTTGCTGGATCCGCTGCTGCTGCTGCTGCTGGGGCTGCTGGATCTGGATCTGCGGCTTCCCGTGGCAGCCAGAGCCGCCGGAGCTGTGGCAGCCACCACCGCCGGAGCTATGGCAGCCACCGCCGCTGCCCCCGGAGCTGTGGCAGCCGCCACCGCTGCCCCCGGAGCTGTGGCAGCCACCGCCGGAGCTGTGGCAGCCGCCGCCGCTGCCCCCGGAGCTGTGGCAGCCACCGCCGGAGCCGTGGCAGCCGCTGCTCTGTCGGCTGTAGCGCTCCTGGCTGTGGCACTGGTCCTTGTCCTGGCGGGAGCACATCCTTGGGTGCTGAGGTGACCTGCGGGGAGAGAGGAGCTGTCAGGGGCTCTCCTGCCCTGCCTCTGCTCCTCTGGGCCAGAGGACCGTGGCTGTGCCCCGTCCCGCAGCCGTTCTTCATCCTCGGGCTAGCTTCTCGCAGCCCCCTGGGCTTGTCCCACCACAGCTGTACCCAGGACCCTTGGGAGTCAGCAGAGCAGCTGGGCAGGCTGACCAGGTCGGGCTTTCCAAAGTGGAGCCATTCTGCTCCCAGAGGGAGGGGATCAGCACCTCAGAGCCTCCATTCAAGTCCAAATCTCCTTCACAGGTTCAGAGAATGGTTTGGGTTGGAAAGGACCTTGAAGATCATCCAGCTGCAACCCCCCCTGTGCTCCCTGCTCACTCACCCTCCCTGTCTGCAAGCACCACAAAGCCCCGAACCTAGTGCGAGAGAGAGGACTCAGTCCCCTCCTGACCCCTCCACCTCCTGGGGAGCTTTGCAGGCTGTGCCCATCCCCCTGCGCCCCACAGCTCCTACCTGAGGTGCCGGAGCAGCTAAGAGGCGAGGAGCAGATGAGGCTGCCCAGGCTGGGGAGGCTTTTAAAGCCTCCCTGCACACCTCAGCTGCCAGGGAAACCCCTCCCAGGGGCAGGCATCTCCCATCTCACCTCACCTGTCTGGGGCTCTTCTTTTTTTCACCTCCTCTCTGCTCAGGTCTTGGGGTGACTCAGCCCCCCCACGCCGGGTGTCGCCCCCCGGCATCGCCCGTCCCGTGCCACAGGAACCTGTAATTGGCAGCTGTGCCCCGCGCCGAGCTGCAGCGGGGAGCTGTGTGGGCGGCTCTGCTCTCCGCAGCTCCACCGCTTCGGTCTGGTGCTGATCGCAGCCGGAGAGCACTGAGCCGAAAGGGGAGGGAAGGATCCCACGGACCTGATCACATCTGGATCCTCTGGGAATGTCCTGAGGTTTTCTACTCCTGGACTCCCCCTGGACTGGGCACTGGAGAGGCCACACCTCAAATCCTGGGGTCAGGTTTGGGTCCCTCACTCCCAGAAGGACACTGAGGAGCTGGAGCAGGGCCAGAGAAGGGCAACAAAGCTGGGGAAGGGTCTGGTGAAGAGGGCTGTGGAGGAGCAGCTAAGGGAGATGGGGGTGGTGAAGCTGGAGCAGAGGAGGCTGAGGGGAGACCTTCTGGGTCTCTGCAGCTCCCTGGGCGAAGTCCCCTGGCCTGGTGGACAGCTCTTCCTTAGCAGCCACCTGCCTAGTGCCACTGCTGGCTCATTCCTCCTCACACCATCTGAAATACCATGGGATGGCAAAGGCAGAGAGAGGACAATCCCTAAAGAGTTGTTTTCCTGCCAGGCAGTTGTTGCCAACTGTGCCAAGAAGGCCCAGAAGTGGCTGGGAATCTTATTTTGGAAAGGGGAAGACCTGCCCTGGGAGCTGCTCCAGGATTAGTAGGGTACATAATTATGTGGTTAACTTTCAGCCCATGAGTAAAGGTGGAGCAGCTGCACCAGCAGAGCTCTGCCAGCCTGTGCCAGCTGCAGTGCTGCCACAGGCAGGAGAAGGTCTCCTATGTTACAAGTCATAGAATCACAGAATCAGTCAGGGTTGGAATGCACCACAAGGACCACCCAGTTCCAACCCCCTGCCATGGGCAGGGACATCTCACACCAAGTCAGGCTGTCCAGAGCCTCATCCAGCCTGGCCTGAAACCCCTCCAGGGATAAGGCTTCCACCACCTCCCTGGGCAACCCCTGCCAGGCTCTCACCACCCTCATGCTGAAGAACTTCTTCCTCACCTCCAGTCTGGCTCTCCTCATTTCCAGCTTGGTTCCATCCCCTCCAGTCCTGTCACTGCCTGACAGCCAAAAAGTCCCTCCTCAGCTTTCTTGTAGCCCCCTGCAGACACTGCAAGGCCACAATGAGGTCCCCTGGGAGCCTTCTCCTCTCCAGACTGCACAGCCCCAACTGCCTCAGCCTCTCCTCATAGGAGAGCTTTCTCTCTGGCTCTCCTTATCCCAATTCCAACACTGGAAGGCTGCTCTGAGGTGTCCCTGAAGCCTTCTTCAGACTGACCCACCCCAACTTTCCAGCCTGTTCTCACAGCAGAGGTGCTCCAGCCCATGGACCATCATGGTCTGAGTTTCTGGAAGACAGCAGCACTCAGCCAGGACTTCCAGGCACCTCTGGGTTCTGTGGCTGCCCACATTAAGGTGCCTCAGAAAAGGAGTTTGTAATGGCTGGAGGCAAAGCAACCAACACAGCCTTGCCCATCCAAGCTTCCCAAACCATTCCTACACCAAAAGCTGGTGCAGGGACTCAGCTGCCCCCCTCTGAGCAACTCCAGATACTGAGCATCATGACACACTCCAGAATCATCTCAGCAGGGCAACCATCCCTGCTGCCACGGCCATGCCACACCACTCAGTGACACAATTCCCTTTAATTACAAGCTGAGGAGAAGTGTCTCAGCCCCTTGTGTAACTCTGGCACCTTGCAACACCCCTGCCCACTCCTGGGGCTCTGCATGTGCTGGGCAGAAGATTTCTAGAAAGGCTTGCTGGGGGGGGGGCTTGTGTCAACATGTGGAGATATCTGCCCCAGGAACGGTGCCTTGGGGCCAGATGGCACAAAAGAGGAGGTTTCTGTCTCAATATGGCAGCCTTTGCCCATCCCTTGCGGCCAAGAAGGTCGATGGGCTCCTGAGTGCAGTCAGAAGAGTGTGCCCAGCAGGGCAAAGGAAGTTCTCCTGCCCCTCTGCTCTGCCCTGCTGAAGACACCTCTGGAGTGCTGGGGCCAGGTCTGTGCTCTCCAGCTGCAGAGGGACTGGGAGCTGCTGGAGAGAGTCCAGGGGAGGCTGAGAAGGTGCTGAGGAACCTGGAGCAGCTCTGTGAGGAGCAAAGGCTGAGCCCTGGGGCTGAGAGCCTGGAGGAGAGCAGCCCCAGAGGGGATCTGATCCATGCATTTACATATTTAAAATGGGTGGAGGTCATGAGGATGGGCTTGGACTCTCTTGGTGGTGCCCAGTACCAGGCCCCAGGGAGCAATGGGCACAAACTGGAGTCCAGGAGTTTTCACTTGAACTTAAGGAGGAACTTGTTTGGGGTGAGGGTGCTGGAGGCCTGAAGCAGCTGCCCAGAGAGGTTGTGGAGTCTCCTTCTCTGGAGAGCTTCCAAACCCACCTGGATGTGTCCCAGTGCAACCTGATCCAGGCAAACTTGTTCTGGCAGTGGGGGTTGGACTGGATGGTCTTCAGCCCCACCACCCTGTGTGTTGTGGTGCCCACAGATGGCCTTGAGGCCTTGAGCAATGCAGCCCTGGGGGCTTGGTGGGGGATTTGTGTCTCCAGCTCTGTGGGAAGGCAGCGTGGGGCAGAGATTCTTGCACTGAGAGACCTGAGATGGCCTCCTGAAAATGTCATCATTTGAGTCTCCATTCTCCCTCTTTTCCCTTGGGGCCACTGGTCAGATCATGGCAGTGCCAGTCCCAGGTGTCTGGGCAACTCCAGGGTTGGTCAGGGAGCAGGAGGTGTCCTCTGTTGTGACATGAAGTAGGGCAGAAAGAAAAACCATGGGCACAGAACTCTGCTGACTGATGAATTTTAATGGCTCAGAGACTGACAGAGCAAAGTACAGCTGCTTTTAGCACCCAGCTTGGCACGGGGCTCACCAGGGCAGGGAGAGGGCACATTTCCTCTGGGGAGTGCTAGGAAACCACAAAGCCTTCAGTGCAGGATCAAGGACATGGCCCTGGGCATCGTGTCCTGATCACTTCATCCTTGAGGACACTTGGCAGATCTGCTGCTGGCAATCCTCTGCACATCCATGGCAGCATCCCCCACTGCTGCCATGGCATCCAGATCCACTACTTCCCCGGTGGCATCCAGATCCACCACTTCTCCTGTGGCATCCAGATCCAGCAGTGCTGCCATGGCATCCAGCTCCTCTGCTGCCATGGCATCCAGCCGAACCCGTGCTGCCATGGCTGCTGTTGGTGCAGTGGCATGAGGCCAGCTCCTGCTGGGGGCTCTGCTCTCTGTCCTGGCGGGAGCACATCCTTGCAGACCTGCTGGGAAGCCTGAGTGGGGGCAAAGGCAAGAGGTGCTCTGGGGGCTGGCAGTGACAAATGCCTGCTCAGGTGGAACCAAGAACTCAAGGATCAGTTCCCATCCCAAGCCAGGTCCTTGCAGAAAGGAGAAGAATGATCAGTGCAGGTCTGCCTGTGAGAGGACTTTGTGCTACCTTCTGAGCAGGGAGAGAAGAGAAGGCTCCAAGGGGACCTTAGAACTGCCTGCCAGTACCTGAAGGGATCCTAGAGGTAGGCTTGAGAGGGACTTCTTGTGAAGGTGTCTGAGACAGGCCAATGGGGACTGGTTTGGAGCTGAGGCAGAGCAGGGTTAGGCTGCAACTGAGGAAGAAGTTCTGCAGCACATGGTGAGGAGAGTCTGGAAGAGGCTGCCCAGGGAGGCTGTGGCTGCCTCCTGCCTGGAGGTGTTCAAGGCCAGGCTGGATGAGACCCTGAGCAGCTGAGTCTATCTGAGAGGTGTCCCTGCCATGGCAGGGGGCTGGAGCAGATGAGCTCTGAGCTCCCTTCCACCCTGAGCCATTCCAGAGCTCTCTGATTTCTGTCCTTCCTCTCCTATGCTTAACAGATGTACAGGGTGGAAGCTAAAGCACTTTGTCATGAGTGGTGGCCAGGCAGAGCCCAGAGCTAGAGCTAAGGAGCCTGGGGTTCAGCTGCCTGGAGCAGGCAGTGTTAGGTTCTGCTGGCTGCTCTCTATGGTTTCTGTGTGGACGTGGATGGAGAAGACAACCTGAGCAAAGAGCAGAGCAGCTGCCAGCAGAGACAGCCACAGAGAGCAGACACAGAGACTCCTGGAGCAGGTCAAAGCTGGTGAGAAGCAGAGGTGCAAAAGGTGGATCAAGGTGGACTTACCTTGCTCAGCTGGAGCTCAGGAGGAGATGTGGAGCTGGGACAATGAGGGTGAGCTGGGTGAAGACCTTTTATAGGCCTCCGAGTGCTGTCGCTCCGGAAACTAGAGGAGGTCCCACCAGAGGGACCTGATTGCTCAGCACTGGGTAATGGGAGAGCTGCTCCTGACTCACCCTGCTGGGACTGCAGGTCAATACCCTGGGACTGCCGATCAATATCCTGCCTTTGGGGCTGCAGGTCAATATCCTGCCTTAGGGATCACTGCTTCTCACCCTGCTCCCCCTAACCATTGCTTGCCCACCACACCTGGCATGGCTCAGGGCAGGTTCAGCATGGTCCTGCTGCCTTTGACTGAAACATCTCCCAGCTTCCTACAGCACTCCAGAATCCCAGACTGGCTGGAGCTGGAAGGGACAGTTTGGCGGTGCCCAGTGCCCCAGGACAAGGGGCAAGGGGTACAAACTGGACCCCAGGAGGGTCAGCCTGAGCAGGAGGAGAAATTTGTTTGGCATGAGGGTGCTTGAGGCCTGGGGCAGGCTGCCCAGAGGGGTTGTGGAGTCTCCTTTCCTGGAGAGCTTCCAACCTCGCCCTGGGCATTGTGCCCCCTGGCAACAGCTGCTGGTGCCCTGCTGGAGCAGGGGACTGGGGGAGATGCCCTCCAGAGGTCCCTCCCAACCTCACCATGCTGGGATCTGGGGATTTATCACTAACTAATGGAGCTGAGTCACATGCAGGAGTGGATCCGTGAGGAGATCGGAACATCTCTGAGGCCATGTCACAAACACCAGAGAATGCAGATTCTTGTGACACTCCTGCTCTGATCTCTGCTGCCACTCAGCTCCCGTGGGTGGTGACAAACATCTCCATCGCTGCTCTTGGCGACAGAGACATCGCCTGAGCAGGACCTGCTGCGGAGCATTCTCACGCACCATGTGCAAGGCAGGGCCAGGCAGGACCAGGCAGGACCATCCTGACTCTAGAGCTGGTCCCTGAGCTCCATCGATCTGCTCTGCACAGCTCCTCAGCTTTGGGAGAAGCTTCCCTGAACCCCTGAGTGGAGGAGTTCTGTCTGTGGCAGGAATTGTCTCTGTAGTTGTCGTAATTTCAGGATCCAGAGTTGGTTTGTTCTCCGTGGGAGGAACTCCTTTGGTGTGAGGGTGGCCAGAGAGGCTGTGGATCACATTTGCGATCCTGCAAGAGGGCTGGAGATGGTCCCCAGAGGTCCCTTCCAACCCCTCCACGTTGGGATTCTGTGATTTGGGCTGGGCCACCCCAATGAGCCGTGCTTGGGATGGGCACACTGCAGGGCACCTTGGCATCAGCCTCTGCACAGCTGTGAGGAAGAGGCTGGCAAGACAGGAGGAAGGCTTGCTGCAAAGCTTGGGCAGAATACGCTGGCAGCTGCTGTGTCCACCCCAGGAACCTGAAGGGATCTCCAGCACTGAGGTTACCAAGAGTCTGAACCTTGTGGTGTGTCACATCCTGGGCCAGGCAGGACACCAGGAGCTGCAGCTGGTGGAGGCTGTGTGAGGAGCACTGGGGACATGCTGCTGTGAGTCACCAACTCCAGATCACTCTGCTGCAACAATCGCCCCAGGGGGATCCTCTTCCAGCCCCCCTAGGCCATGTCCTGCAAGGGGTCTGGGGCCTTTCACCCCATCAGAGAGAGCAGCTCCAGCCAACTGCCCTCCTCGATGCCCGCAGACGTGTTCCTGATTTCCATCTGACCTACTCCCGGCTGGATGATCTCCACTTCCCCCCTCAGCCCTCTCTGCTCTTTCCCAGCACCTCTCAGCTCTCAAGATGGCTCCAAGCACCACCAAGGGTTGGCTGCTGGAGACACAAAGGTCCTGCAGGAGCTGCCTTGGGGTGAGACAAGATCTGCCACTTGTGACCTCTGAAGTTTCAGCAGACCACAGATCAAGGCCCAGAATGTTTTCTTCCCACCACCTTCCACACCCTGCCCTTGCTCTACTCTGCCTCTGCCATCCCTGAATTCTGTTCCTGACTTATTTTCCAGGTTGTTTTTTTTGTGGCTTCTGATGTAAATCAAACCACAGCTGCTGCCTCCTCTGTGGAGGAGAGGATGTACCAAACAGAGCCTCTCCCTTCTGCCTTTTATGAAGTGAGTGTGTGGGGTTTACAGGATCACAGATGTCAGGGGTTGGAAGGGACCCAAGGAGCTCATCGAGTCCAACCCCCCTGCCTGGGCAGGATCGTCCAATCTAGCTCAGGGCACAAAGGAACACATCCAGGCAGGGCTGGAAAGGCTCCAGAGAAGGAGTTGTGTTAATATTGTCACATTTAGCTGCTGGCTCCCTGGGGCACTTCCCGACAAGGGAGCTGCCTGGAGCAGGAATGGAAAGACACCAGCGTGAGTCACCCCAGAACCTCCGCGGGAGGGTGCGTGGGGAAGCTGCAGTCACCAGCCTCGGCCGCCAGAAGGACCAGAGGAGTCCCGAAGGATGCAGTGGAGAATACGGACGCGAGGGGGGTTCCGAGCCAGGAGATGGTTTTATTGTCTCCACCTCTGCTGTGGAATCAGGAGCAGCGGAGCGCTGAGCACTTCACAGAGAGGGGATTGAGCCTTCAGGCACGTTGCAAGCGAAAGGAAAGGAGGAGCAGAGGTCCGAGAGCGGCATGGGGCAGCCAGGAGCGGCATGGGGCAGCTGGCAGCGGCATGGGGCACGCTGCCCGTCAGGCATCTTCTCTACTTTGTCTTCCGGGCTGGCACTTTGCAGATCTGCTGTGGCTGCTGGCTCGGGATGCACTTTGCCACGGGCATGCAGGACTGCTGCGGAGGGGCACAGACCTGCTGCGGAGGGGCACAGATCTGCTGTGGAGGGGCACAGACCTTCACTGGAGGGGCACAGATCTGCTGTGGAGGGGCACAGACCTGCCGTGGAGGGGCACAGATCTGCTGCGGAGTGGCACAGACCTGCCGCGGAGGGGCACAGACCTGCTGTGGAGGGGCACAGACCTTCACTGGAGGGGTACAAACCTTCACTGGAGGGGCACAGACCTTCACTGGAGGGGCACAGACCTGCTGTGGAGGGGCACAGGTCTGCACTGGGCAGCACTGTGAGATGCTCTGTCTTGACTTGCCGTAGGAAGTCTTCCCACATTGGTACTCTGCTCCATGGCAGGTCTCGGAGCAGACAGACCTCCCGTAGCCCTGGCATCCTCCTGAGGTCTGCACCGGGCAGCACTGGGAGCCACTCTGTCTTGGTTTGCCACAGGAGGACTGCCCGCCCTGGTACCCTGCTCCATGGCAGGTCTCAGGGCAGACAGACCTCCCGTAGCCCTGGCATCCTCCTGACGAGCCATAGCTGTACGTGGGCCTCCTGACACAGCTCGAGCTGCCTCCGTGGCAGGGACCTGAGGACCCCTGGCACCTTTCAGAACAGACTGATCTGCCGTAGCCCTGGCACCCCCCTGACGAGCCATAGCTGTAGGTGGGTCTCCTGACGGAGCTGCAGCCCCCCGCTGGCTGGCAGGAGGCAGCGGAGCCCTGGCAGCGCTCGGAGCAGCGCGGCTGCCGGTAGCCGTAGCAGCGGTAGTCGTGGCCCCTCATGCCTTCCGCACCCTCCCCATCGCAGCCCGAGCAGCAGCTGGCGTAGGCATAGCGGAAGGGGGTCCGCCGAGTGTCCAGCCAGGAGCCCGAGGGGTCGTACCAGGTGGAGTTCAGGTTGAAGTAGGATTCTCTTCCAGAGGAGTAGATCATGCTGGGGCTGGAGGGAGAAGCTGCAGAGCACATGGCCCGGAGGGGTCCCTGAGTTTCCATCTCCTCTCCCCACCTCATTTCCCATGAGCTCCACACAGGCTGGCACCTTGCTCAGCCTGGCAGCTTGCACCTGAAGGGCATTCCTGCAGCTGTCCAACCCTGCTCAGACTATGTCCAAACCCTCTTTCTGACCCAGCCCTTGATTATCTTCTTCCTCCAAGACCAGAGACAACCACAAGGCTCTGCAGCGCAGAATCATTAGGGGTGGAGAAGCCCTCTAAGGTCATCCACTCCAACCATCAGTCCAGCAGCACCGCCACGGTTACTGAACCATGCCCCTAGGTGCCAGGCCTGGGCACTTTTGGAACACCTCCAGGGATGGTGACTGGCATTTCAGCACATGGTTTAGTGGTCAGGGTAGAGTTGGGTTCATGCAACCACAACGGTCTTAGAGGGCTTTCCAACCTCCACTCTGCTCTCTGTGCTATCAAATCCCACACCTACCTCCCTCAGTAGCTTCTTGGCTCAGCTCTTCATCCTCTAGCCCTCAGAGTAGGCCATGGTCTCAAGGTGGGTGACACCCACCCAGAAATGAACCCAGCTGCTTTGGAAGGAGTCTTACCTAGTTCACAAGGGCAGGCAGGCACTGACCAGGGCAGCAGATTGCAAGAGGCAGCAGGATGGAGACCTTTATATGGCTCCAGGTCTTCCCCTGCCCATGAAACACGCTGGAGGAACGAGGATTAAATTATTTATTGGCAAAACATCTGCTCCATGTGGATGCTGTTCCCAGCACCTGGCAGGCTCTGCCTGACTCACTGCTCCTGATAAGCATCTCCTAATTATGATGTCCTTGCTGAGTGGTGCCCATAATGAACCTGCACACATGGGGTATATGAGGCAAGTAATAACCTTCTTATTCACCAGCTCCAGAGGCCCCAGTGGAGGCTGGCAGGTGACCATGAATCAGGGGCTGTGATGTGCACAGTGCTCGTGTGCCAGCCTGCCCCTTCTGCTGCCCATCAGAAGCATTGCCAGGGGCTGAAGCACAGACAGGTGACTGGAAGTGCCAGCTCAGAGTCACCCAAAGCAAATCTCTCTGATAGGGTTTGGTGAGGAAGAGGTTGGCTCCGCAGATGGTGGAGTGGGATAGGTGCTAGTCCCTCAACTTCTGCAGAGCTTTGGGCACAGTGTCCCATGGCAGCCTTGTGGCTGAGCTGGTGCAGGCATGGCCTGGCTGGTTAAAGTACGTGGTGGGGGAGAAAGAGTTGGTGGTGACATCTTCATGAGTGCCCTGGGTAATGGGATGGGCTTGGTAAGTCTTCATCTGGCAGTGAGCTGGGGTGAGAGGCTGAAATGATGGAAAGTGGGACATGGGCATGCTGGGGAAATGAGATAGGGTCCTGCTGGAGAGAGGGACATGGGCATGCTGGAGAGAGAGACATGGGCATGCTGGGGAAACGGGATATGGTCCTGCTGGAGAAATGGTCCTGCTGGAGAGGGAAATGGGCATGCTGGGGATATGGTCCCACTGGAAAATGGGATATGGTCCTGGTGGAGAAATGGTCCTGCTGGAAAATGGGACATGGGCACACTGGGGAAATGGTCCTGTGGCTGGGATGCACCAACCAGAATGTGAGGGCTGGGACAGCTGGACCAAAGCTGACCTGGAAGTGCTGCTGTGGCTTCCAAGCTGACCTTTGGCCTGGAGGCTCTGAGTCACCACTGAGCACCACACCAGGACGGTGCCCTGGAACAAGCTTCAGGGAAAAGAGTCTGGGAAGCAGAGGCAACGCAGGAGGAGATCAGACTCAAGTTCCCACACTGGTGGTTTTTGTTTGGGTGAGACAAATCATTGTGGGCTCTGCTCTGAGAACGCCAAAGTGAGCTTCCTTTTCTCCCTGGGTTCCCTGGGTGGTCACCGGTGGTGGTGAGGACACCTGGGGTGGTGTTTAGACTGCACAGAGGAGCAGCCATACATATTTTAGTGTCCCATGTGGAAGTTCGGCGTTTGTTTGGTTCTCTTTTGGTCTGGCAAAACAAGAGACTCGCAGCAGGTTTACTGCAGCAGGTGGGCAGAGAGGACTGCAGGAGGAGGTCCTGGTCTTCTGCAGGAGGAGGTCCTGGTCTCCTGCAGGGAAGGCAAAGGTATTCCTGGCATGTATGGGCACACCTTGTGCTGGGACACGCTTAATTACCGAGATGAACATCCAGATAAGGGGTGGCCTCACGCTTCGGTGGTGCCAGCTGGCTGATGCGGGTGGTGGTACTATGGGGCAAACCCTGCTTAGATCACCTGCTGATGGCCCACAGCGAGGGCCCCCAGGGGGGCAACCACGGTGGAGAGATTCTGAGAGCACACAGATAGGGAAACCCCCAAAACCCAGGTGGTGAAACCACTGCAGCCAGAGCTGAAATCCTTCTGTCTGAGCTCCAGTCCCAGTTAGGGATTTCCAGGTTTCCTTGTGAGGATTTCCATGGCTCATTGTGATGCTGCTACTTGGGGGGAAATAAAATGAAGGAACCAAGAAGTGTTACCTGAGTTTGTACAACTTTATTCTTGAGTACACAGAGAGAAGACGAAGAGCAGGAGGCTTTGCTGCTCCTGCAGACACAGCAGGAATTTTTTTCTCATTACAGTCCTGTCTCTGTTCCAAACGACCCTGAAATCCCAGCTGGCTGCACCCATGGGAGAAGGTGGACCCATGGCAGCCTCTTTCTCCATCCTCACTCAGACTCTTTCTGTTTGATTTCTCCATCCTCAGAAGTGTGGACCAAGAGCTGAGGCAGAGCAAAGCAGGGGTCCCAGTCATGGAATGGTTTGGGTTGGAAAGGACCTCAAAGATCACCTGAATCCACCCCCCTGGTTGCTCAAGACCCCATCCGGCCTGGCCTGGCACATTTCCAGGCACGGAGTCTCCACCGAGGCTGTGATTTGAGACTGTTCCCTGGCGGGGGAGGACCATGGGAACTTAAAGTGTCAGTGCTGGGGTCAAGCAGGGGACTGCAGACCCAGAGTCCAGTGTGCAAAGAGCAGCCACGGGACAGCCGTGGCAAGGTGGCATCGTGCAGTGGGTGGAGGTGGGAACGTTGGTGGTGTGGGTAAGGAGTGAAGCAGCCCCCCCAGAATCCCAGCAGGGTGGGGGCTAGAAAGGACCTCTGGAGATCGTCTGCTCCCTTGCCCTCAGCAGTGGTGCTGTGCCTAGATCAGGCTGTGCAGGAGCACAATGTCCAGGTGGGATTTCCAAGCCTCCAGAGGAGACTCCGCAGCCCCTCGGCAGTCTGCTGCGGGGCTCCAGCAGCCTCACACCACCCAAGTTTCTCCTCAAGCTCAAGTGCAAACAGCAAGCAGCCTGCGAGCAGCTCAGGACAGATCCTAGCGCCCTGCTGGCGCTGTCCTCATTTCCTCTGCAGGCAGGGTGGCACAAGCGTGACCTGCTTCAGCTGGTGCTGCAGGGGCAGGGCGCCCTGGCCGCAGCGCTGGCTGGGCGGGCGGCAGCAGGGGTTGCAGGGGATGCAGGAGCTGCGGTGCTGCAGCGGCCGCGGCGCCGGGAGCGGACAGGGACTGGCATCTTCCGTAGGGCACTGCTCCACCCGCCGCCGCGGCTGGGCACTGCCGGGCTCCTGGCAGGGCACGGGTGGTCGGTACTGCTGCAGGGGCCGCCGGTGGATCCTGGCGGGGGGTGGGCAGGCAGGCTGCACGTGGCTCACCTCCACCCTCCGCCGGGGCTTGCCAGTGCTGCGGCTTGGCTGCGGAGAGCAGCAGCTTCGGGCCGGGCACGGCTCCAGGGGCTGGCAAGCTTGTGGCTCACTCTGGCAGGACCCCTCCAGGTCGCGGCTGAGGCTGCCGGGGTTGTGGCATGGAGAAAGATCCGTGGTGCCGATGGGGCTTTGGTGGCAGTATCCCGTGGCACCGGTCTGTGCCCAGCCCTGCTCACCACACACCATGTCCTGGGCACCGTCGCCTTCGTGGTCGTGAGTCCTGTGGCAGAGAGCAGAGAACCAGGGAATCACTTCGATTGGAAAAGACCTCCAGCCACTCTCTGACTGCCAGCCCCAGTGCTCAGCCATCGTCCTCAGCACCACAGCCCTGAAACCCCTCCAGGGATGGGCATTCAGCCACCTCCTTGGGCAGCCTCTTCCAGGCTTTGAGAATCCTTTCCGGGAAGAAGTTTCTTCTCATGTCCAACCTAAACCTCCCCTGGTCCAACTTGAGGCTACTGCCTGTTATCCTACCACCTGTTCGTTGTGACAAGAGCCCAACCCCCACCTGGCTCCAGCCTCCTTTCAGGGAGTTGCAGAGCCAGAAGATCTCTGAGCCTCTTTCCTACAGACTAAACAACCAACTCCAGCTCCCTCAGCCGGAGGTGGCCAAGCCCTCGGGGATAAACAGTCTGGGAGGAAGAAGGGAACCACAGCAGCTTCTGGCTGAGGTTTTTCCCGCTGTTTCTATGAAAAACAACGAAAAATCGGAGAGAGCTGAGAGGATCCAACTCACCCTGTGGCTGGTGCTGGACGGGCTGGGCAGGGAGCCTGAGAATCGAGGGCAGTGGCAGAGCTCAAAGCTTTTATATGTGGTTGAGCTCCGCTGGAGGTGAGGCACAGCCAGGGAATGAATAGCTGAGCTCTGAGTGCCTCTGCCGCACGCAGCTCCGTGCCGGGCGCTCGCTGCTGAACTCATCAGCTGCAATTAGCGTCTCCCTTGATGTCAGCTCAGCCCTGCGCACCTGCAGTGGCCATTAGCTAATTAGTTCTCCCACTGGTCATGTTCGAATACGCTGTTACCTAATGTTAGTCAGATGGGAACCCGCGATAAGGATACCTGGAATGCCGGGGTGCTGAGTGATGTGCCCAAGAGGAGGCTGCTGTGGCAGTGGGAAAACCGCAAAGGAGGCTCAGGAGTCCTGGTGTCCAGTCTGGGCTGATGGCTTGAACTGAGGTCTTTTAAGGGCTCTGAAAGGTCTTCTCCACCCTGGAGTTTTCTCCCAAACCACTCTCTGGGTGTTTTCCTCACAGTTGGAAATCTCTCAGCAGGGATCAGAGACAAATGTGTGGAAATGGCACATTGAGACCCAGAGCCATGGAACCGGTTCAGTTGGAAGAGACCTCCAAGATTATGTCTCATGCTGAGGATTGAGCAGATTTCCCCTGGGGCTGCAGGCTCTCAGCTCCAGAGCTCTCAGCCTTTGCTCCTCACAGAGCTGCTCCAGGCCCCTCAGCACCTTCCCAGCCTCCCCTGGACTCTCTGCAGTAGCTCCCAGTCTCTGGAGCTGCTGAGCCCAGACCTGTCCCCAATGCTCCAGAGTTGACCTCACTAGAGCAGAGTAGAGGAGGAGGAGAACTTCCCTTGCCCTGCTGGCCACACTTCTCTAAATCCCCCAGGAGACCATTGGGGCCTGGTTGGCCATGAGGCCACCTTGCTGACTTAGATCCTTCTCCTTGAAGCTGCTTCCCAGGGGTCACCCCCTCCCTGGTCCTGCTGCAGGGGCAGGACATCGTTGTCCTCTGTGTGGTTCTGGAAGACCTGAGCTCTGCATGCAGGATCCCTATGGGCACCAGCAGGACAGGACACAGAGGTGAGCTGTGCTAGGCTGTGGGTGGATATTCCCCTCCTTAAGTGAATTCCTTCAGGTCCAGGTGAGGAGCTCCTTGGTCCAGAGAGGGTTTACCACACCTGTGCTGGGAGTCTGGAGCCAAGACACCACTGAGCAGCCCTGACCTAGGGAGGGAACAACTCCAGGCTCTGTCAGGCACCATCTCCACCCTGCCAGCACTTCTGCTCTGACTCATTTCCATGCTGCTGCATTTCTGTGGATGCAGAGGACATTGCTAAAGTGCCACCAGAGCATCTCTCACGCAGCCCCGGGGCTGTCCCTGCTAAAGGCATTTCCATGGCAGAGCCTTTGGAGGAGATGCTCAGAGGGTGCCTGGGTTTGAATCACTTGGAAAAGCATCTCCAGAATTCCAGGGTGTGGCTCTGGGGTGCGTGCTGGGGCCTGGCAGCTTGGCTGCCACTGGGGTCATTTCTTCTCTAGCTAGAGGAGGAACACAATGACCCTGCAGGAAGCCACAGGACTTGGATGGAAGAAGGGAAGAGACTCTGGTGTCTGTCAACAGGGAGTTCTGATCTGGAGCTCACCACCATGGCCCCAAGATTATGGTGTCTGGGGGCTTTTCTTCCATGTTAGGAAAGATGTTTTGGAGCCATTTCCTTCCCTGAGAATTTTATGAACCACAAAATGCAAATATTTAACCTCTGAGTCTCATTTGCCACACTTTGATAGAATTCCTGATGGGATTGGATCTATTTCTGAGTCCCCTAGGCCAGGATTCCATCATAGAATCCTGGAACAGTTTGGGTTCGAAGTGACCTTCAAAATCATCACATTCCTGCCCTGCTGTCATTGTCAGGGACACTTCCTACTAGCCCAGGTTGCCTAAGGTCCCATCTTCCATCCTGGCTTTGAACACTTCCAAGCTTGGAGTCTCCACAACTTCTCTGAGCAACCTGTTCCAGTGCCTCACCACCCCCACGAGGAAGGATTTCTTCCTCATGCCTCATCTCAATTCAGCTTCTTCCCATCTGGGGCCATCCCCCCTCCTCCTGTCACTCCAGGCCTTTGTCTAAAGTCCCTCTCCAGTTGTCCTGGAGCCCCTTTCAAACACTCCTCACCCTTCAGTGCCTCTCTCCTCCATGCAGGCCCTGCTTGCTGAGCTACTGATTTCCAGTAAGAAGACATCAAATCTTCTGGAGGTGTTGCTGTAAAGCTCCACCATTTCTCTGGAAAGCTTTCCACTGACCAAGAAGTCTTCAGGCTCTGGCTTTAGGAGCATGCAGAAACCTCACTCACAGACTGGTGTGGAGAAGCTGGATTGCATCAGAGTAGGTTTGGTTGGAAGAGACCTTTAAGATCCTCAAGTCCAACCATACCTTCAAACTCCCAAGAGAAGGAAGCTGTGTGGCCAGGAGGCTGCTCCATCAGCTGGGAGAACTGATATTACCAAACACTATTTCTGCCCCGGGTGTGAGGCTGTCTCACACTCTGCCATCAGCAGCCTGAGCAAGAGCTGCACAATTTGTTCTGCCCAGCAATGAAGCCCCAAATCACCAAATCTATCCCAAATCCGAGCTGTAACCGCGGAGGAGGAATGAACGAACGCAGAGCAGGGCTGTGCAGGGTTCTAGCTCAGCAGCTTTATTGCCTGTGGTGACTAATTGGAGAGTGAAGCAAGAAAGGGAGAGTGGCACCGACAGCAGGAAGCATCCCACACACCAGGAGGAAGAGTGACAGCAGGAACAGGTGCTCACAGAGGGACCTCCCGCCGAGAGGGGGAGCAACTCCAAAGCACCTTCCAAGCATTTGGAGATTAAAGGCAGGTAAAAAGAGAAGAGCTACAGTCTCTACCAAAGGACGGAGAGCATCCAGGGATGTATCCATGTCTGCGTCCATGTCCACATCCAAGGTCAAACGAGCCAGGAGGGTTTAGTTGCCGCAGCAGCCTCCATTGCCACTGCAGCAGCCTCCTCTGTTGTTGCTCATGATGTAGCAGCGGGTCTGAGGCATGCAGCAGGTGGTGGGGCAGCAGCACTGCATGGGAGAGCAGCACATGGGTGTCTTGCAGCACTTTGGGGTGCTGTAGCAGCACACGGAGTAGTTGTTGGAACTACCGCAGCAGCCGCAACCGTTGGGCATGGTGATGGCGTTGGCGTAGGCAAAGCTGGAAGGGACAGAGAGAGTCTGGCTATGAGCAGGAGGTTTGTAGAGTGGATCCAACCCTCTGCTTGTGTTCAGTTTGGGGATTTAAGGAGCTGAAACCAAGCTTGTAGTAAAGCACATTTGTTTGTAGCAAATCTTGCTCCTAACTCTTCACAGTTTCCTGCCTCTGCCTGACTGCTGGTCCCAGGGAATCAGAGCCAGAGAATCATTTGGGCTGGAGAAGTCCTTTGAGCATCTCCAGCCCAACCATTTCCTAACTCCACCAAGGCTGTGGCTCAGCCATGGCCTCAGCACCACAGCTCTGCAGCTCTGAAGTCCCTCCTGGGATGGGCATTCAGCCATCCCCCTGGGCAGCTTGGGCCAAGAAACCTTTCAGTGAAGAAATTTCTTCCCATGTCCAACCTGAACCTCTCCTGGTGCAGCTTGAGGCCATTTCCCCTTGTGCTATCCTTGTCCCTTGACAGAAAAGCCCAACTCCACCTAGCTCCAGTCTCCTTTCAGGGAGTTGCAGAGAGCCAGGAGGTCTCCCCCCAGCCTTCTTTTCTCCTTCTGACAATGACTTATCAGGGATCCCTCAGAGTAGTGCAGAGTCTGGGTCACCCCAAGACCTTCTTGCTCCTCCTGCTCTGTGTGACCCCATTGATGCTCCTGCCACATCTTCATCCTTTCACTTGTGCCTCATCTCTGCCACCCCTAGTTCACAATGCCCAGTTTCAGCCAGTTCCAGTTCAGATTCTCAGCTCCATCTGCTTAGAGGATCCCCACAGCATTCTTCTTGAGGAGGAAGGAGGATGGAGATGTTCTCACTTACCCTGGTGAAGAGTGAGGAGCGGTGGACGAGGAGAGGAGTGAATGAAGTGAGCTGGGCCAGGAGACCTTTTATAGACCTGGACACCTTCCTCCTGGAAGTGAGACAGGCACTGACCATCCGAGCAGCCCTGCTGACTAACCCAGACCATGCCTTTGGCCGTGCGTGGCTCCTGCTGTCATTATTTGTGATCACCACCTCGGCTCTGCCTCATCCCTCTTTAGCCTGCAGATAATCAGAGGGCTCCGGTGAGTGCTGATGGATTTGTCCTCTCTGAACCTCGCCAGGGAGCCAAAAAAATGCATCCCTGTATCTGTCTGGCAAAGGCAGACGGCAGTGGCCAGGGATGCTCAGGGCCTTACTCAGCAGCAGCTGGGACTGAATCAACTGAAACTGGCGCAGGAGCCGAAACCATCCCCGTGCGTCTGTGGGGCAGGTGATGGGCTGCGGCGGCAGTGGTGGCTCCAGCAGATATCTGGGCAGTTCCGTGACAATGAGACTCATTCCATGGCGATGGGACTCCTTCCATGAAAACAAGACTCATTCCATGACAATGGGATGCTCCCACGGCAGGAGCAGGTGGGCAGGCAGTGGGAGGCTGTGCCAGGGGTATGCTGCCAGTCACGCTGGCTGCTGGGTCACTGCCTATGACCCCCTGCAAGGTCACCTCCCCCTCGTGCCTGCTGAGGGCATCTTTGTGGTGTCAAAGCCAACCTGGGCTCTTGGGTTGCCTACAATTCCGTGAGTCCTCCAGCCTGGAGGGTGCAGGTTTGTGTGTGGGCATCACTGGGACAAGGCAGCTTCATCTCCTCCTCCGCTGTGCTGGGACTGACCTAGAAATGCTTTAGACCTCTCAGCTGATTCTTCAGCATTGTCCTGAGGAGTTAAGAGGCAGCAGTGCCTGTGCAAGGGGCAGTGCAAGGAGCCATGGCTCTGGGCTTGGGTGAGGCAAAGTGTCCCTCTTGCAACCTCCCCTTGCATCCATCTGTGACCCCCTTGTGTGCTGTGGAAGCCTGGCACCAAGCAGGACCATCCCTGCCCAGTTCCTCAGCAGGCAGGGAGCTGGGTTTGGCATGGGAGGGGCTGCAGGACACTTTGTGGGTGCTGGAAGTGGTAAACGAATGAGACCAGCATGAACCAAGAGGGTGAGAGGAAGATGAAGGTGGAAGAGATGTGACAAGTGCAGAAAACTGGTCCTGACTGAGGCCATGGAGATGAGTAGGAGGCATGGACCCAGGAGTGACGCAGGAGGAGATCTTGTGGAGGGGGAAGCATTTTCTGGGAGGGAGCAGGGTAAGAAGGCCAAGGCAAGGCAGAGCCTTGGGCAGGATGGGTAAATGCTTGCTGGGTGCCAGGCACTGCCTGCCACATGCTTTGCTGAGGGCTGGACGCTGGCTGTGAGAGGCATCTTGGCCATGGCATCAAATCACAGCCCTGGTTTGAAGCCCTCACCACAGTGTCCTGAGAGCTGCCTAATGAGAGGATGGTGGAGCCTGCCTGGCCAGTTCCCTGCCTGCTGCCTGGCTCTGTCTGGCACCCCTTGGGTTCTCTGAAAAGGGCTTCTCCTGCTACCAGCTCCAAGGGTGGAGGTGGAGGCCTTGGTTTGTGTTCTGCAGGGTGCAAGGGGGAGCAGCTTGGGATTTTGGTGTCACTTTGTCCCTGCAGCAAATGCAGCCAGCCCTTGTCCAGGCATTCCTGGAGTGAGAGGAACTCCTTCAGCTGAAAACTGGATCGGGAACCTCTGTACCTGCAGCTTCTGCAGGAAGGCTGGAAGAGCATGTACGGCATTCCCAAGGCACTCCCAGGGCATTCCCAGGGCATTTCCTCTGTGGAGCCTCCTGAGAGCTGCCTGTCAGAATGGATTAATTCGCAAGGAATAAACTGGGGCAGAAGCAAAGAGGCTCAATTCACTTCTGCCTCTGGAGGGCAAGTCCTTACTGGCAATTCCTGCAAGTGATCTAGGTGGGCACCTCCCACCCATGGCAGTTGTGCTCAGGCAGTTGTGTAACCTGGAAGCCAGAACCTGCTAGAAAGCTGATGAGGGACTTTGGACAAGGGCTGGTAGTGACAGGATGAGGGGCAGAGGACTGAAGCTTGAGTAGGGCAGATTGAGTCTGGAGATTAGGAAGGACTCCTTGACAGTGAGCATGGAGAGACACTGGAACAGGTTGCGCTTGTGCCAGGCTAGATGAGGCCTTGGGCAGCCTGGGCTGGTGGGAGGCTTGGAACTCCATGACTCTGCTCTATGGTGTGTGGTTGTGGCTCTCAGAAGGGACTGATGTGTGGAGGCAGAGGCAGTGAAGGGCACCGGGCACAGCAGCATGCCTGAGGTGCAGACCTGGCATGCCATGCTCTGGCACATCTCACACAGCCACTCCTGGGAGGGGGTGGAGGATCCTCACCTTTCCAACACCTCAGCGGCAGAGGCAGAGCCTCCACCTCAGAAACATTCAGTCACTTGAAGGATTCCCCAGGCAGCACAGAGACAACCACCAGGAGCTTTGCAGGGTCATCAACTACAGATTTTATTGGAGGTTTTCAGGCAGATGGAAACAAAACAGGGGAGAAAGAATTCCACAGGAGGAGGAGGAGCAGGATGGTGCCTACCAGGGGACTCCGCACTCATCAGTGGGGATTAGCTTCAGAGCAGCTGCCAGGTGCTTAAAGGCAGGCAAAGAAGAGATCTACAGGCTCTAAGCAAAGGGAGGAAGTAGAGGGGGAGCATTTAGGGTGAGACCCACATCCAACAGGCCAGGAGGGGGGCAGCAGGCAGCTGCCTGCCCTTTGCTGCCAGGGGTTTAGTTGCCACAGCAGCCTCCGTTGCCACCGCAGCAGCTGTCGTTGTTGTTGTTGCTCATGATGTAGCAGCAGGTCTGAGGCATGCAGCAGGTGGTGGGGCAGCAGCACTGGGAGGGCATGCAGCACTGGGAGGGCATGCAGCAGGTGGTGGGGCAGCAGCACTGCATGGGTGCACAGCACACTGGCTTCTTGCAGCAGGACTTCTTGGTGCTGTAGCAGCAGACGGAGTAGCTGTTGGAGCCACCGCAGCAGCCGTTGGGCATGGTGGGGGTGTGCTGGAGGCAAAGCTGGAAAGAACAGAGGCAGCCTTTAGTTCTCTGCCTGAACCTCCCAGTTAAGGCAACTTAAGCCATGCTTATCCCTAAGCCCATCCCAAAGTCCATCCTAAAGTCACAGCTCCACAGGTGTACTGGCTTGGAAGCGATCCTTCAAGGGCATCTTGTCCTACCCACCCTGCAGTCAGCAGGGACAGCTCAGCTGGAGCAGGCTGCCCAGGGCCATAGCAGTCTGATCCCAAAGTCCATCCCATTAGCAGGGGATGCCCATGGCAGCCGGTCCCTGAGCACTCCACAGCCTTGCACTGGACACCTCTGGCCTGGTGTCCAGCACTGGTTTCATCAGAGCAAAGCTGCCCAGGTAGATCCCAAACCCATCTCTCAACAGCAGTCCCAGAGCAGGCAGCAGCAGGATTCCTGGATGGCTTCCTGCAAAAGCACTTGGGAGAGAGCAAGCAGAGGCAAGCAGCAAGGCTGTGACTTACCCTGAGCAGTGAGCACGAATGAAGAGCAGCTGAGGGCAGCGAATGGAGCCCACTCTGAGTGGGACCTTTTTATATGCTGCGAAGCCATCCCCTGGAAATGAGGCATTCTCTGGCAATTCTGCCTTGGTGCTGCATCACCCCTGCCTGCCCCTCACGTGTCCCCTGGCATCCTATCTTCACCCCTCTCTGGTTGCTCACCACCTCAGTTCTGTGCTATAATTGGGCCTGCACACGATCAAGGGATGCAAATTTCCTGATGAGTTTGCCCTAAGCAGCAGCAGAGGCAGCTCCCAGCAATTCCCATCCGCTGCCTGAGGAATGACCCTCGGACACCTAACAATGTGCCCTGGGGAAGATGGGAGCTGAAGCAGTGGGAAAATCATGCCTGGAACTTGGAGATGTCACCCTCATGGGACCCCTTTGTGCTTAGCTGGGTCTGGGGGCACCCATGGGCAATGTTGACAGTGAGATCTCCTCCTGCCACCTCTCAGAGGCGGTTGAGTGGTCAGTGCAAAGACTGAAGAGTTTCTACTTCCTCAGCCTTGTTCTTAGTCTTCCTCTGGGTGCTTGCTCCACAGATCTGTGGAATGGTTTGGGTTGGAAGGCACAGTCTGGGTCACCCAGTGCCAACCCCCTGCCATGGGCGGGGACACCTCCTGCCAGACCAGACTCTGAGGTACTTGACAAGGCTCTGAGCAACCTGACCCAGTGGAGGATGTCCCTGCTGACTGCAGGGAGGTTGGGCTGGGTGATCTTTGGAGGTCCCTTCCAACACAAACCATTCTGTGACTCAAGATGCTTGGGTCAAGGCAGACATTAGGAAACAGACTTGGGGCTGGGGGCAGGAGTTGTGCCCCTGTGCAGGAGCCAGGAGAGCTCCACCTGAGAAGAGCGAAGTTGTGTTCGTGGAGCTCTCATCTCACAAATATGAGTCCCGAGATGCAAAGGCAGCATCCAGTCATGACACAGAGAGGCTGCCCTCATCTTCAGCAGGCTCTGAGTGGGAGGCTGGCGTGGTGCCAGCTGACCCCTGAGGGCTGCCACAAGTAATTTCTTCTCATGCTGGCAGCAGGACCTCCTGTGACGTTGGGAGTCCTGGAATTGTCCCCAGGGAGCACTGCCTTGGTCACTGCTAACAGCCAGATCCCTGCCTGCAGGAAGTGATCTTCTCTCTGTGTAAACCTTCAAACATGTGGTCCCCTTGAAGGTCCACTCAGTGCCAGGCATTACTGCCACCAGAATGGCCAAGATGGCCACAGAATCCCAGGCTGGGTTGGAAGGGACCTTCAGAACCTGCCCAAGCCCCTGCAGCCAGCAAGGACAGCCCCAACCAGAGCAGCACCCAGAGGCTGCCACACTGAGCCATGCTTAGCACTAGGGCACTCCTCACACAGCCAGCAGTTAGCACACAGCTGCCTTCCTCCCTCTGTTCTCTTGGTCCTCCTCACCAAGGACCAAGACAGATCTTTGTGCAAGCACCAAGCAGGATTTGTGGATCCAGGGATCTTTGCCTGGCTTGGGCTGGCTCTCCAGCAGGCTGAGCCTGTCCCTTTGCTCTAGGCATGGTGCCAAGCCTGCAGATTCCAGAGAGATGAATTCTACCTGAAAGCCCTCAGAGGGGTTATAGATTTCCACCTGCTATAGGCTGATTGAACACTTCAGGTGGCAAGGGACCCTCAAAACCCATCCAGCCCAGACCCTTGCAGCTAGCAGGGACAGCCCCAACCACAGCAGGTTTCTCACAACCCCAAACAACCTGCCCAAGGCTGGTGACAGCCAGGGGGCATCTCCTAACTCTGGGCAGCCTGGGCCAGGCTTTGCCCACCCTCAGCACCACCAATTTCTCCTTCTCTCCACTCCTAACCTACCTCTGGCACTACCAAACCATCCCTTGTGGTCCTGCCACCACAGGCCCTGATCAACCTCTGTCCCCAGCTTTCTGCTCAGCACTGGAAGCTCTCCAGAAGCTCTCCCTGGAGCCTTCTCCTCTCCAGGCTGCAAACCCCAACCCTCCCAGCCTGGCATCGCAGCAGAGCCCTTCCAGCCCTGCCAGCCCTGCTGTGTGGGATGAGCTCTGTCATGGTGCTAGGTGTAAGGTCTGGAGAATGAAGGTTATGAGGAGCAGCTGAGGGAACTGAAATTGTTTGGGCTGCAGAAGAGGAGGCCGAGAGGAGACCTTCTGACTCTCTACAACTCCCCAAAAGGAGGCTGGACTGAGGTGGGATTTGTCTCCTCTCCCTAGTAACAAGTGATAGGATGAGAGGAAATGGCCTCAGGTGGCACCAGATAAGGTCAAGGTTGGGCATTCTTCACTGAAAGAGTTCTCTGGAACAGGGTCCCAGGGGAGGTGTCTGAGTCCCCACCCCTGGAGGGGTTCAGGACCTATGTGGACCTGGCACATGAACACATGGCTTGGTGGCCATGGTGGTCTTGGGTTGACAGCTGGACTTGATGACCTTAGAGGGCTTTTCCAGCCTTAATGACTCCCTGACTCTACCATGCAGCTCAGGGCAACCTCCTGCCAGGGCATTCCGACTGATTTCCCTGTTGGTAGAAACCTCCTGAAGCCCTGAGTGGTGCCTGCGGAGGAGTCCGACCTGGTGCAGCCTTTGCTCTGCAGCTCTGGCTGAGGGAAGCAATCACAGAGAGTGCTCAAGGCATCTTCCTCAGACGTGCAATTCCCAGCTGAGTCCTGCATTTTAATAGCCAAGGAGGTGCCAGGCAGGCAGGAGAGGGCTCTGGTGACTCAGGTGCTGGCTATGTCAGGCATGAAGCTTTTGAGCTGCCTGGTGACACTTGGGTCTCATTCCACTGCTTTTGATCCAGGATCGTGAGGCGTGAAAGCCTCTGCCTGGGTTTGTGGTGTTCCCTGGATCTCAGACTTGGAGATGGGATGGAAGAAGGAGCTGCCTGCTGGCTGAGTGAGTAGAGCATCCCCCTGGTATCTCCTGCGTCACGAAGCCCAGTGTCAGGGATGAGTCTCTGTGAGTCTCCTGCAGTGCTGTGGTGGTTGAGGGTGGAATTCTTTCACTCTCTGTCCTTTGGGTCTTATTTACCTAAAGCACCAAGTTTTGCAGCAAGCCCTGAGCTGAGGCAGCTGATCCCCAGGGGTGGGCAGGGATTTCTGTGCTCTGCTCACTGCCTCTATGCCCGTGGGAAGTGTGGGCAGCTCTTTGCTTCTGCACAGTGAGGGAGGGGAGGCGATGGAACAGATCACCCAGAGAAGCTGTGGCTGCCTCACCCCTGGAAGTGTTCAAGGCCAGGCTGGAAGAGGCTTTCAGCAACCTGGGCTAGTGGGAGGTGTCTCTGCCCATGGCAGGGGCTTGGAACTGGATGAGCTTGAAGGTCCCTTCCAACTCAACCCATTCCATGAATCTGTGAGGCTGTGGAGTCTACTCTGGAGACATCCCAAACCCACCTGGGTGTGTTCCTGCGTGACCTGCCCTAGGTGGTCCTGATCTGACAGAGGCTTGGATTGGATGATCTCTGGAGGTGCCTTCCAAGCCCTGACATCCTGTGATTCTGCTGTGCCATGGGAATGTGGACACAGCCAGCACGACCCTGGACACGTCCTGGCACAGAGGTGCAAGAACAACCAACAGACAAAGATTTGAATTTTGCTGGATGTTGTTTTATTGTCTACAAGGCAAGAGAGGAAAGGCAGAAAGGTGACACTAAAAGCAAAGTCCCACACATCAAGAGGAGGAATAAGAGCCCCACTAACATCTAAGAGCCTTCTGCCACGGGAGGTAGCTTCAGGGGTGCTACAGATGTCCCACAGCTGAAGGCCAAAAAGAAGAGAGCAGCTGAGTTGGAAAGCTGGAAGAAGATGCTGAGGAGTTCACTCCACATCAGCCGCGGCAGAGGCGGTCGAGCAGGTTCTCGGCTCTGCTCCTTCTCCCTGCCGAGCCACGGAGGTGGAGGAGCCGCCGCGGGCAGCTCAGCAGCTCTTCTTGATGCAGCACTTCTGGATGGGGATGCAGCACTGCTGGATGGGGATGCAGCACTTCCTGGCGGGAGCGCAGCAGGGTGTGGGGCTGCAGCACAGCACCAGAGGCTTCTTCTTCACCACGCAGGAGCAGCAGGAGAGGCAGCCGCAGCAGCAGGGCTGGCAGCAAACTGACTTCTGGCACACCTTGGTGCAGCAGACGGGCGGTGGGCACGGGACGCAGCACTGCTGGCACGGGTCACAGCAGGGCTTCTGGCAGGGGTCACAGCAGACAGTCTGGCAGGGGTCACAGCAGGGCTTCTGGCAGGGGTCACAGCAGACAGTCTGGCATGGGTCACAGCAGGGCTTCTGGCATGGGTCACAGCAGACAGTCTGGCAGGGGTCACAGCAGACCTTCTGGCATGGGTCGCAGCAGCAAGACTGCTGGCAGGGGCTGCAGCAGACACTCTTCTGACAGGGGCTGCAGCAGACGGTTTTGGTCTTCACGACGGAGCAGCATCCTGTGGAGCAGCAGGCAGCAGAGCACATGGTGTATGAGGGGAGCTGGAGGTGGGATAGAGACAGGGCCTGGAAAAGAAGGCAGCTCAGACACAGCCTGGCCTGGAACAGAAGGCAGCTCAGACACAAATCATAGAATCATAGCATCGTAGGAACAGGTCACTCAAGGCCTCATCCAACACAGGCTTGGGCAATCTGTTGCTCCGAGCACCCAGAGGGGTTTTAGCTTGGCACACAAATCATGGAACCGTTCTGGTTGGAGAAGACGTCTGAGAGCACCAAGTCCAACCACTATCTCGCTCTGGTTCAGGATAAACCATGGCTCTCAGCAGCACATCTCAGCCACCTCCTGGGGAGCCTGGGCCAGTGGTTGCTGAGAACCCTTTTACAACAAGCATTGGACCAACAGGCCAGGAGAATTTGGATTTCAGAGCTGTAGATCATGGAATCATGGAACCAGAGAGCCAGAGAGTCATGGAACCAGAGAGCTGTAGAACCATGGAATCAGAGAACTGTGGAATCACAGCAGCATAAAAGAGAGAATCAGAGCTGTGGAACCATGGAGTCAGAGAGCCATGGAAGAGAGAGTCAGAACCATGGAAGCACAGAGCTGTGGAACCATGGAGTCAGAGAGCCATGGAAGAGAGAGTCAGAGCCATGGAAGCACAGAATCAGAAAGCTGCAGCAGCCTAGAACCAAAGAATCACAAAATCAGGGAACTCTCTGGGCTGGAGGAAACCAAACACCATCGAGTCCAGCCCCTGCAAAGGTCAGGGCCAAAGGCAGGTCTCTGCTCTTGGCTTTGCCAGGCCCCAGGAGAAGCCTTGACCCAGCTGCCACTCACCTTGCTGATGGAGCAGAGAAGCTGAGTGAGGAGCAGAGGGCCAGGGACAGCTTTTATGTCCCTCGGAGCTGTGCTGCCGGATGTGAGTCCCCCAGAGCCGTTCCTGCCCCACACACTAAGCCTATACTTATCTGCTGAATCTGACTGGCCTCTGCCTCACTGCTGCTGACCAAGCCTCAATTTTGTGGCTTTCATCAATTTGCTTGGCAGATTTTTGACAATTTTTTAATGTCAACTTAATTGTTCTGCTGCCTCTCGGGCACCTCTCTGCCTCTTGGCCTTGGGGCAGGTTATCAGCAGATGTTGGGTGGCTTGTTCAGGGTGCTTCATTTGCGAGGCCGTTGTGATGAGGAGTGGGCAGCAGTGGATTCCATACCTCAGCTGCTCCTCAGTGGGATGTTTCTAATGGAATTCCAGGAAGGGCAATTCATGGAATCACAGAACAGCAGAGGCTGGGAGAGCCTCCGGAGGTCCATCTCATCCAACTCCCCTGCCCGGAGCAGATTCACCTGGAGCAGGTGGCAAAGGGTGGTCCAGGTGGGTCATGAAAGTCCCTGGAGATGGAGACTCCAGCACCTCTCTGGACACCGGTGGTGGTAGGCTTGATGGGGCTAACAGGGCTTATCCATGTTGGCTTGCCCAGACATGTTCCCCTGTTCTCCTGCTCCTCTTGTGCTGGGGGAGGCAACCATGGGAGGGGAGGGCGAAAGCCCTGGTGAAGTGCCATTCCCATTGGCTCACCTATGTCCAGTGGCCCACTAGTTGTGGGATGGACACTGATAAAAAGGATAAGCAGGTAGCACAGGGCTGCTGCTGCCTCATTTTGCATCCTGAATTTGCCTGGAGAGCTTACCAGGAGCAGGCTCCAAATGCCTGTACGTGGTCGGCTTGTGGAGCCCCAGCATGACATGGTGCTGAGACTGCACATCCAAGACATCCTGCCTGCACTTGAGAGTCTCCTGCCAAGATGAGAAGTCCTAGAGATACACAGATTGTCCAGAGGAGCCAATGAGGTCAGAGATTGTCTGCCTCCATTCCCCAGAAGCCTGAGAAGAATCAAGTCTCAGCAGCCAACAAGACAGAGTCCTCTGGAAGCGTTTGGGCACTGTCTGGGGCTGTGGCTGGCCCCACGAATGGGTAATAATAATTCTGTGAGTAAACACTTCAAAGCCTCTCCCAGTACAATATTTGTGTTTGCCACTTTAAGAAATATGTGATTTAGTTGTGCCTCTGCCCTGCCTGTATCA
The DNA here is from genome assembly GCA_013400475.1 of Tricholaema leucomelas. Lineage (NCBI taxonomy): Eukaryota > Metazoa > Chordata > Aves > Piciformes > Lybiidae > Tricholaema lacrymosa > Tricholaema leucomelas. The sequence continues at coordinate 220,682 of WAAF01016418.1, forward strand.
GTTTCCAACCTGAGCAGTTTTGAGCCTGTGGATAAGTTTCTGGTGAGTTGCAATGCTGGTGAGCAGCCTCACAGCTGTTAGCAACCTCCTCCCGGATGGCAGAAGCAATGCAGATTGCTAATGGTGCCTCATCCCTCACAGCCCCTTCCCAGGGCTCTGTTCCAGAGCTGTGCTTTGCAATGCAGAAATGGGGGAGCCTGAGGTCTTTCTTTGGGGGTCTCTGCCTGCCAGGTGGGCAAATGCATCACAGAAAATTCCTGAGACCCCCATCCCTGCTGCCTCATCACATCCCCTAAGGAATGCTGGGATTTAAGGTGTCCCCTCTTGTACTCAGTTCCCTGTGGAAATGTTTACCTCCAGCTCAGGAGATGCTGAGGGGCCTGGGGCTGAGAACCTTGAAAAGAGCAGCCCCCAGAGGAGATCTGCTCAGTGCTCAGCAAGGAATGTTAAGCATCAAGGACTTGTGCAGATCCATGGTGGGAATCTGGGGCAGACTTTGGGGTCAAACCTAGCTCCAAGTTTTTCTTTCTTTTTTTTTTTTTTTTTCCCCACTTCCTTTTGGACATTCTGAAATAAAACCAAAGCACAAAACCTTCTGGAATTCTCCCCCACCCTGCCTCTGCTTGGTGTGACTTGATCTGCAAAATTCCTGCTCCATGCTTCTGAGTTTTTCCATCCCAGAGGTGCCCTCGAGGAATGGCAAAGCCTCCTACGGATGTTGTTCCTGGAGCTGCTCCGCGCTCAGGCCTCCGTCACCCCTTGGCAGTCATTAGCTGCTGTTAATGATTGTGTTGCAATTATTCACTAATGATGCTGATATTCATTTGATGGGAGGCCTGGAGGCCTCCTGTGGTGCCATCAGCATCTTTAGGATTTCAGACTAGAGGAACATCCTTGGAAAAATGAATGCTTCGGGCAGGGAAGTCCACGGGACCCAGCGCCGGGGCTGACCTGGTCCAATGCCTCAGCCCTGAGGTCACCCCAGGCTGCTGCTGCTGCAGGGCTGGGCAGCTGCGGGAACAGAGTGCTGCGGACCCCTGCCCACCCTCCAGCTGCACTGGAGATGCCCTGGGTGGGTGGAGCTGGGAGAGGGAAGGTTCAGGCTGTTCGTGCCCATCCAAGGCTCAGCCCCTGGGCTCTCAGCATTTGCTGAGCTGCTCCTAGCCCCTCAGCACCTTCCCAGCCTCCCCTGGACTCTCTCCATTCCGTTTTTGTCAGGTAGCTGCTGGCTTTATCTGCCTGACCCCAGCCCAGTCCCACCCCGAGCAGTCCCAGGACCATGAGGTCAGCACTTCTCCAGCTGAGCTCTTGCCAAGGTCAATCCCTGCCCACTGGCACCTGGGCAGCCCTGCCTGCTGAGTTTGGCTTCTGGCTAATGACCATCTGGGACCAGGTCAGTAATTACGATCTACTGAGTTGATTAGTGACAGAGATTTGCTGAGGAGAAGGCTCCCAAGTGACCTCATTGTGACCTTTCAGTATCTGCAGGGGGCTACAGGAAAACTGGGAAGGGGCATTTTAGGCTGTCAGGCAGTGATAGGATTGGGGGGTATGGAACAAAGCTGGAAATGGGGAGAGTGAGACTGGAGGTGAGGAAGGAGTTCTTCAACATGAGCGTGGTGAGAGCCTGGAAGGGGCTGCCCAGGGAGGTGGTGGAAGCCTGATCCCTGGAGGGGTTTAAGGTCAGGCTGGATGAGGCTGTGGACAGCCTGATCTGGTGTGAGGTGTCCCTGCCCACGGCAGGGGGTTGGAACTGGCTGCTCCTTGTGGTGCCTTCCAACCCTGACTCATTCTGTGACAATAAAAGAGGCTCAGGGCTGCCTGGGAGATGGCCAGGAGGGGATTTCTGAACCTGCAGAGAAACTACAGGAGATTGAGAAAGGGAAAGTCCTGGAGGGCATCCTGGGCAGTGAGTTAAGGCAAAGAAGGGGTCAGAATGGGGCAGGTTTCTGTGTGGCTTGTCCAGGTTTGGTGCATTGCTGCCTGGGGAGCTTGTGAAGTCTCCTTCTCTGGTGGCTTTCAAAGCCCACCTGGATGTGTTCCTGTGCAACCTGATCTAACAGGGAGCTTGGACCTAGACTATCCCCAGAGGTCTCTTCCAACCCCTGTCACCTGTGATTGCTTCTCTGCTGTCCCCCTGAGGCCAAACCCACTGCTGCTTTTGGAGCTGGGTGTGAGCATCAGGGATGTCTAAAGCTGCTGAAGTCTTCCCAGGGACGATGGCGAGAGCCTGGAAGAGGTTGCCCTGGCAGGTGGTGGATGCCCCCAACCCAATCTATGAATGGAACTGATGGAATAGAGAGGAATGGGATAAAATGCAATGGAATAGGATGGAAAGGAAAGGAAAAGCTTTGTTTCTGTTCCCCCCTTCCTGCTGCCATTTCTCATCCTCGTGTTGCCAGCACCCTCCAGCTCATGACCAGTTCAGAGCCTTTGTGCCTTTTGTGGGGATGGGAAAACGGAGAGGGAAGAAACTGTCTGTGGTTAGTCACAGAGAGTTGGAGGCCTGGGCAGCAAGGGAAAGGGAGCTCTAAGGCAAACCCTCTCCTGCCAGAAAACCTGAGTGACTCAGTGCCCAGCGGCAGGCAGGTGAAGAGTCGAGGAGGGAAAGGGTTGGTGGTGGCTGCCAAGGGTCTGCTGGGGATGAGCCAGCTCCCAGCACTGGCAGAGAGCTGGGCATGGCTGATTCATTAACAGCTCTCTGCAGCCTGCCTGCAGCTTTCCCTTGCAGCAAGTTCCTGCAGGGTGACACTTTCGCTGTGACCCACAGTTCACTAATTCCAGAGCCCTCTGCCCAGCTGCTTATTCCCCAGGCACCCGCAGTGCCCAGCTCATCCAGCTCATTTCCCAGCCCTGGCAGGGGTGAATCATCTGGGAAAGGCTTCTCTGCTTCCACAGTGTTGGCAGGGATTTCCCTGAGGCTGTCCCAGGGCAGGCTCCAGGACTGACTTCGTTTTGTGACCCAGGGGAGGATCACAGCTGCAGCAAAGATGTGAGCACAGAGGTCAGACCCCCGGGGGTGAAACCTCCTCTGCACCTGCTGAGCTCACTGCACTGTTGAGTGGCTCCAGGAAGTCACCCAAGGTGTTCCTCCTGCCCTCTGCCTGCACTGCAGAGCACCTGGCATCACTGCTGGGTGCTGTGGGCATCTCCCTTGGCTTTCCCTTGCTGTTCCTCCTACTTCAGCTGCTTTCAGCGAGGCTCTTAAACCATGAGAGCCAACAGATGCCACCTGGCAAAGAGCTGTGCTGGTGACCAAAAACCATCCAGAGCTGCCAGGCAGTTGAAAGAGAACTTTTATTGTCTTGCTGGAGAATGAAGGAGCAAAGCAAGCAAGAAAACTGTCTCCAGCAGGCAGCAAGCTTTGTGTCAGCAGGGAGAAGACAACCAGCTCAGAGCTGGCTGAACCCAGGCTTCACCCTCGTACCGCGATACCCTCTGACCCTGGGAAAGTGGAGGTTGGCAGAGAAGTGGTACAGCCAGCAAGGAGAGGAGCTCAGGGCTCTGGGGGAGGCCTGGGGCTGGATCCTGCTCCTAGTACTTGGGGCAGGTTGGTGGCAGCTTGCAGATGTTCTTGGTGTACTGGGGGCAGTAGGGCTGCACCGGGGGGCAGTAGGGCTGCACTGGGGGGCAGTAGCGCTGCACCGGGGGGCAGTAGGGCTGCACCGGGGGGCAGCAGGGTGTCACGTAGCTGAACTTCTGCACAGGCTGCCTCTGGATGCTGTAGTGGCAGGAAGGCCCTGAGCTGTGGCAGGAGGAGTAGGATCTGTGGCAGGAGGAGTGGGATCTGTGGCAGGAGGAGTCGAAGTCATGGCAGGACCCCCGGGAGCACATCTTGCTGGAGCGGTGGCAAAGCTGCCAGGGAAAAGAGATCCACCTGGTGAGAGCAGCCCTAGATGCACTTCCCAGATCCCCTCCTCTTCTGCCACCAACATTTCCCTGGGGAACCCCAGCCTGCTGCTGCCCAACCCAGCCCAAGCTCAGCCTTGTCTGCAGGGTTTGCTCTGCCAGCTGTGCTGTGGAGCTGCAAGGTGGCACCAGGAGCCCCATGAGTCACTCCCAAGCCCATCCTCCTTGGGAAGCAACACGGAGCTGGTGTCGCCTGAGAACCCCTTTGTATGCCTTTGCTGCACCTTCTCCAGTGGTCCCCATCCCTTCACCCACCAGACCTGGGTGCTCAGGGCCTCATCCAGCCTGGCCTTGAGCATCCCCAGGCAGGAGCCAGCCACAGCCTCCCTGGGCAGCCTGTTCTGAACTCTCCCCACTCTGGTACTGAAGAATTTCTTCCTCAGCTCCAGCCTAACCCTGCTTTGCCTCAGCTCCAAACCATTCCCCCGTGGCCTGTCTCAGACCCCCTCATGCAAAGTCTCTCTGCAGCCTTCCCACAGGATCCCTTCAGGCACTGGCAGCAGCTCTGAGGTCCCCTTGGAGCCTTCTCCTCTCCAGGCTGCCCAGCCCCAGCTCCCTTGGCCTGTGCTCAGAGCAGAGCTGCTCCAGCCCTTGGCTCATCCTTGTGGCCTCCTCTGGCCTCTCTCCAGCAGCTCTGTGCCCTCCTCCTGCTGGGAACAGCAGAGCTGGAGGCAGTGCTGCAGGTGGGGTCTCAGCAGAGCAGAGCCCTGGGCCTGCCTCCCAGCTCCCAGCAGGCCCATCCCAACCTCTCAGGGATGCTTCCCTCCCAACAGCAGTGAGATGTTGTCTTACCCTCTTCAGCTGCAGGCGGAAGGTCTGGAGGCGAAGGAGAGCGACTGAGCAGCTCAGGGCTGAGTGACCTTTTATATGGCTGCAGGAGGCTGTGGGCTATGAGGCACCTCCCTGCCGGCTCATCATGCACCTGCCAGTCCTGCTGCTGGCTTCCTCTCTGCCACGCCGTGTTCCATCCCATCTAATTCCCGGGGGTTTTGGGAGGCGTTTCTTGCCTGTTTCCTGCGCCCTGACACTAATCTCCTGCTCCTAATTAGCTGCCATTGGGCACCTGGGGTTGCATCAGCGGCAGCAGGGCCCTGGCGGCTCAGAAGTGCTGACTGCTGGGGCAGACCTTGCACCCCGTGCGGTGACAGCTCAGGACTCTGATGAGTGTCGAGAGGAAATGGAATCCTCTGCTGTGACTCCTGGGCTTGGCTCAATGCCTGCCGTGGTCTTTGGTCCCCTGGCAGGGCACAAAACAAGACGGGACGAGGGGCAGTGAGTTTGAGCTGGGAGAGGGGAGATTGAGACTGCAGCAACCTGTTCTAGTGGGAGGTGTCCAGTTGGAGCTGGATGATCTTTGAGGTCCCTTCCAACCTAAACCATTCTATGGTTCTGTGGAGATGAGGAAGAAATTCTTGAGAGTGAGGATGTGAGACCCTGGAAGAGGCTGCTGAGGGAGGCTGTGGAGGCTGCCCCCTTGGAGGTGCTCAAGAAGGTGTGCCCATGGCACCTGGGGAGCTGGTTTAGCAGCCATGGTGGTCATGGCCTGGTGGTTGGCCTGGATGGTCCTGGAAAGCTTTTCCAGCTCAAAGGGCTCTGTGCTTCCCTTACAGCTCATCCAGCGCACAAGAGCAGAGCAAACCTCCTGCTGCTGAGCTCTGGCAGGGCAAGAGGATGAGGCAGGGAGGTTTTGCTGTTCCTTCATTTCCCAATCTGCTTTCTAAGGGCATTTTGCAGGCAATCAGTCACAGGTGAAAAATGAGCCTAACCCTGGCATTAGGAAGTGATGTCTTGTTGGGCAACCAGGATTGCATCAAGGTGCAGCCCGAGCTGACTCCCCAGCAGCTGCTGCCCCTCGCATGGCAGCCTCACGCTCGGCCCGGGGTGGTTCGGTTCCTGCTGAGCCCCCAGGGCTGTAATTAGCTGCCAGCACTTACAGGAACTCCATGCAGGGGGAAGTCTCCCTGACTGGCACCCAGCACCTTGGCACCGGAGATGACACTCAAGGGGTGTCCCTGTCCCAGCTGGTTCCCACCCTTATGTCACAAACGGATCCTGTTTGTGTCCCTCCCGGCAGCAGGGGATTTGGGATCCTGAGCAGGCAGGATCTGTGCTGTGAAGGTCTCCCCTGTGGCATCCTGTTGGTCTCTCTCCACTTGCTTTGGCCTCCTCTTTGCCATTTTTACGCTCAGGGTCATCTCAGTGGGAGAAGCTCCCTAAGGCCAGTCAGCCCCACCAGCAGCCCAGCACCACCATGGCCACCAGCCCTGCCCCCAGCTGCCATGGCCAAGTGCTCTCTTGGAACACCTCCAGGGATGGGCACTCCATCACCCCCCTGTTCAGACTCAGAGTTGGGTCTCTCACTCCCAGAAGGACATTAAGGAGCTGGAGCAGGGCCAGAGAAGGGCAACAAAGTTGATGAAAGGTCTGGAGAGCAGGGTTGGGGAAGAGCAGCTGAGGGAGCTGGGGGTGTTCAGCCTGGAGAAGAGGAGTCTGAGGGGAGACCTCCTGGATCTCTACAGCTCCCTGAGAGGAGGCTGGAGCCAGGTCAGACTTGGGCTCTGATGCCAAGGACTGAGGGACAGGACAAGAGGAAATGGCCTCAAGTTGTGCCTGGGGGGGTCAGGTTGGACACGAGGGACATTTTTTTCACTGCAAGAGTGGTCAAGCACTGGAACAGGCTGCCTGGGGGATTCCCCACCCGTGGAGGTGTTCAAAGAACCTGTACAGGTAGCAGTCTCGGCCATGGTTTGGTGGTGCTGGGATGCTGGTTGGACTGGATGAGCTCAGAGAGTGTCAGTGTCAGTGATTCTGCTTCTCAGCCCTGTGCAAGTGGTCCAGCCAGGCTGATAAAGCTGGGAGAGGCTCTTGTGTCAGTGCTGTGTCGTGCAGGGTGTGCTCCTCTCTTCCCTTTCCAGGTCCTCCAAGATAAGAGCAAGAGGCAGCTGAGGAGCTCTGCCTGCAGCCGACACAGCAAAGCTGCTGCTGGCAGAGGGCTCTGAGCAGTCCTGTCCTGGAGCCTAGGCCAGGTGAGTGCTGTCTGGGGAGAGAGGGAGGGACCTGGGCTGTGAGAGAGGGAGAGACCTGGGCTGTGAGAGGCAGAGAGAGATCCAGAGTCTGCTTCTAGTCTGCAGCTGCCTTGCAAACAGAACTGCTGGGCTTGGGCAGCCCGAGGAGGAGAAGGCTCCAGGGGGACCTCAGAGCTGCTGCCAGTGCCTGAAGGGATCCTGCAGGAGGGCTGCAGAGAGACTTTGCATGAGGGGGTCTGAGACAGGCCAGGGAGGAATGGTTTGGAGCTGAGGCAGAGCAGGGTTAGGCTGGAGCTGAGGAAGAAGTTCTTCAGTACCAGGGTGGTGAGAGCCTGGCACAGGCTGCCAGGGAGGCTGTGGATGGCTCCTGCCTGGGGATGCTCAAGGCCAGGCTGGATGAGGCCTTGAGCAGCTGAGTCGAGCTGAGAGGTGTCCCTGGGCATGGTGAGGAGGTTGGAGGAGATTAGCACTGAGATCTCTTCCAACCTGAGCTGTCTTAGGAGTTGAAGCTCAGTGAAAGAGGCTCAGAGAAGACCTTTCAGGCACCAATTTGCATTTATGAGACACCTCCAAATGTTTGGAATTCTGAGTCAGAGTGAGGAGTGAAGAATGAACAGCTGCTGGGGTGGGAGCTGAGGAAGAGAGTCCCAGGCTAAGGAGAGGGTAGATTTGCTCCCTGTGTTTTGTCCCTAAACTCATTTATCTGCTGCAGAAATGCATCTGGAATGCCTGGAATGGATTGATCTGGGCTTGGAACTTCAGGATGTGGGCATCTGGTGGTGTCTGAGAAGAAAAGCAGAAGTGGTGCCTTGGACGTGAGGAAGAAGCTCCTGACCCTGTGGTGCTGGACCACTGCAAGAGGCTGCCCAGGGAGGCAGTGGAGGCTCCATCCCTGCAGACATTCCAGGCCAGGCTGCTGTGGCTCTGAGCAGCCTGCTCCAGCTGGGGAGGTCACAGAATGAACCAGGTTGGAAAAGACCTTTGGGAACATCAAGTCCAAGCTGTCCCCTAACCTTGGCACCAAGAGCCCAACCCCATCTGGCTACAACCTCCCTGCAGGGAGCTGCAGACAGCAATCAGCTCTGCCCTGAGCCTGCTCTGTGCCAGGCTGCACACCCCCAGCTCCCTCAGCCTCTCCTCACAGGGTTGTGCCCCCTCCCCAGCCTTGCTCTCCTGCTCTGGGCACCTTCAGCACGTCAACATCTCTCTTCAATTGAGGAGCCCAGAACTGGGCACAGCACTCAAGGGGTGGCCTGAGCAGTGCTGAGCACAGGGGCAGAAGAACCTCTCTTGTCCTGCTGCCTACACTGCTCCTGAGCCAGCCCAGGATGCCATTGGCCTTCTTGGCCACCTGGGCACACTGCTGGCTCCTCTTCAGCTGCCAACCAGCACTCCCAGGTCCTTCTCTGCCTGGCCACTCTCAGCCACTCTGCCCCCAGCCTGTGGCACTGCTTGGGGTCGTTGTGGCCAAAATGCAGAACCTGGCACTTGGCCTTGTTGAAACTCCTGGCCCTGGACTGTGCCCATCTGTGCAGCCTGCCCAGGTCCCTCTGCAGTACCTTCCTGCCCTCTAACAGCTCCACACGCTGGCTGCAGGGGGTGGGAGTGGGTTGGGTGGGGAGCAGTAGATTGCAGCCTCCTTCCAGTCCCGGCAGTTCAGGGCTATGTGAGGTCCCAGGTAGAGCCCTCCCAAAGAGGCCACAGAATAAAAAGCATCAATTCTCATCTGGGGACTGAAAGTTTATTGTCTTTACATGCTCAGGGTGGGTGACACAGCACAGGGGAGCCACAACCAGCAGAAACCATCCCCAGCCCTTTGGAGGAGAGCAGGGACTAGGTCCTGCTTGCTGAGTAAATTAGACCAGCTCGGGTCGGTGCTTGCAGGGAAATCCTCCCCACAGGTAAGGGACTGCAGGGGTGCAGCAGAGCAGAATCGGGCAAGGGGAGCAGAGCTTTGAGCTTCAGGCGTTGAGAGCAGCCTGGGAGGGAGGAGCTGCCGGGGCCAGGGCTGGGGCTGAGTCCTGCTCCTAGTACTTGGGGCAGGAGGGTGGCAGCTTGCAGACCTTGGGGGCATACTGGGGGCAGTAGTGCTGCACGGGGGGGCAGCAGGGCTGCACCGGGGGGCAGTGGTGCTGCAGGGGTGGGCAGTAGGGCTGCACCGGGGGGCAGTAGCGCTGCACTGGGGGGCAGCAGGGCTGCAAGGGGGGGCAGCAGGGTGTCACATGGCTCAACTTCTGCACAGGCTGCCTCTGGATGCTGTAGTGGCAGGACGGTGCTGAGTCGTGGCAGGAGGTGTCGTGGCTGTGGCAGGACCCTCGGGAGCACATCCTGTGGGGTGATGGCAAAGCTGCAGGGAAGAGAGAGACTCTCAGACTGGTGCCTGAGCAGCACTGCGCTGGGTGCTGCTCTGGAATTCCCTCTCCTCTTCCTCATTCCCAGTTCGTCAGGGGTAAGAAAGTGCCTTTGGTGATGGTTAGGTGCCAGGAGAGGATTTTATATCCCCTTTCCTTGAGGCATTTTCTGGGCACAGTTTGCTCTTCAGAGCAGAATTGCCTCAGCCCTTCCAGCTGACTCCGTGCAGACCCAGACCCTCCTGTGCAGGTTGGAGTCTCCTTCATGGAGCCCTCTGACAATCCACATCTTCCAGACTCTGTTTCACCTCTGCCTGAGCCTCTGCCACTTCATGAGGCAGCTGCTGTGGGCAGCAAGAACTTGATCTCTGTCATGGCCAAAGCCTGGAGCTGGGGACAGCATCCTCCAAGCCTACCCAAGCTCATCTGAAAGAGAGCTGGGTTCATGGGGAGACCCTGGCACAGGTTGCCCAGGGAGGCTGTGGCTGTCTCCTTCCTGGAGATGCTCAAGGCCAGGCTGGATGAGGTCCTGAGCAAACTGGGCTGGCCGTGGCACGGGGCTGGCACTGGATGATCTTGAAGGTCTCTTCCAACCCATTCCAGGACTCTGTGAAGAAACTCAAGAGAAACAGGAATTTGCCTTACCCTAGAGCAGCAGGAACAGGAGCAGAGGAGCAGAGGAGCAATGGAAGAGGCTGGGCTGGAAGAGCTTTTTTATACCCTTGCAGAGGCTGACCTGGGCCATGAAGCATCTCCTGGCAGCTGTAACCCAATTACAGCTCCCAGCCCACTGCTGGCCGCTTTGTTTCGCTTCCGACCTTCTCCCTTTGATGCCTCTCAGCACTCTAATTGTCCAGCAGTCATTAAAAGCACTGCTAATGCCTCCACCTCCCGCTGAAGGGGGTTGGAGCTGTTTCACACAGAGTGACACCCAAGGAGCTCCTGGATCTGGGCATGGGCAGGAGGAAGAGGTTTGTCATGCAGGAGCCGTGTGGGGCTGCCACGTGGGGCATGAGCCAAGGGTGATCACAGCTCCATGTGGGATCAAGGCTGGCTGCTGGGATGTCACCTCCTGGGATTATGGTCAGGAAGAGTCCAGCTGAGTGGCCCAATGGGGCCGGATATTGTAATGAGGGATTTGGCATTCCCCAGGGATGTCTCTCATCCGAAATTCCAACCTGTTCATCCTATCAAGGACTGCTTCTGTTCCCCTGTGCTGGGCTGGCCTTGGATGCTGTGTGCTCAGTGAAGCTGCTCTGAGCCAGTCCCCAGCTGGCCTGGGGAGGGAAAATGCAACCAATGCTCACAAGGGGAGATAAGAGCAAGCTGAGGTTCATAGACTCATGGAATGGGTTGGGCTGGAGAGACCTTAAAGCTCATCCAGTGCCAACCTCCTGCCACAGGCAGGGACACCTCCTTCCAGCCCAGATTGCTCAAGGCATCCTCCAGCCTAGCCTTGAACACCTCCAGGGAGGGGGCATGGACCTCTGAAGGTCCCTTCCAGCCCCCAGAGTTCTGTGACTGACTCTGTGATGCAAAGAGGCAGCATCCAGGGCTTTGAGATGCTTGCAGGAGAAGGGGAAATGGCCTCCAGGTGCACCAGGGGAGGTCTAGGTTGGATATCAAGAGGATTTGTTATGCTGGTTGTGAGCAGGAGGGTACTGGACTTGCCTCCAGAGTGAGGTTTAAGATCCTGAATTCCACCATGATGCTGAGGATGGGTTTGCACTCTGAGCTGGGGCCCAGCAGCAGCACTGAGGTCCTGTTTCAGCCCCCAGCAGCAGCTCTCCTGCAAGCACGGCCTGGCCGTGGCTGCAGTGCGGGAGGAGGACGAAGCCAGCAGCGTCCTGTGGCAGGGGCTGCTGCTTCCCAGCCTGGACCTTCCCCTGAGTCACGGCTGCACTTCCATGTGCCTTCCGTCCCTGTGGGCAGGTCATGCTCCTCCTGCCCAGCCATTACAGCTTCTCGTCCTGGAGAAGGCAGGGATGTGTCACCGCCTGGCTGCCACCGTGGCTCAGGGATCAGGCACAAGGGCTTTGGGGTGATGCTCTGCTGACTCACCGAGAGCCCTCGGACAGCTCCCTCCACCTCTGCGCTGCAGCACCAGAGGGAAAAGCTCTCTCTGAGAATAAATGGAGGCAGAAAGCCTCAGGTGCCAGGTTCGATTCAGGCTGCAGTTAAGCAGAGCCCCTGGAGAGCTTCGGTGGCACCTGGGAGGGTCTCTGCTGCCCCAGGGCCCATCGAGGGTGGCAGAAATAACTCCTAGGTGTGTCAGGTGCTGAGTGTGGGGAAGCAGAAGCAGGAACCACAGCCAGGTGTGGTCAGGGGATAGCAAAGCCCCCACCCATTCCCCAGGAAGCCTCCACCCCTATAAAATTGCCTCTTTTCAGACCATTGCCCTCAGTTTGAGTCTCCCTTGGCTGAGGTAGGTGGCTTGGATGTGATCTGCAGTTGCAGGCTGCAGCTCTGTGCTGAGGGAGGTTCTCCTGCCCCCTGCTCTGCCATGGAGAGGCCTCAGCTGGAGTGCTGGAGCCGTTTCTGGGCTCCCCAGTTCAAGCAGATGAGGACCTGCTTGAGAGCAGAGGACCCTGCTGGGACAGCTCTCTAATAGAGAAAGGCTGAGGGTCTTGGGGGTTGTTAGCCTGGAGAAGACCAGGGAGAGATCTCCTCAGTGCTGATCACTGCTTCAAGGGTGGGGGTCGGGAGGATGGGGCCAGGCTCTTTCCAGTCCTGCCCGGTGAGAGGACACAGGTAATGGGCACAGGCTGGAACACGAGGAGGAACTTCTTTACTCTGAGGGTGGTGGAGCCCTGGAGCAGGCTGCCCAGAAAGCTGGTGGAAGTCTCCATGTCTGGAGGCATTCAAAGCCCTCCTGGACCTGTTCCTGCTGGCTTTGTGCAATCTGCTCCCCTGCTGCACATCCCAGCTGGGTGCTGAGGCAACACAACCCCAGCCCAGGGGACTTCTGCTGCCTCTGCTCCTCAGGCTCTTCCCAAGCCTCTCCTCACAGCAGTGACACAACCTGCAGTGCTCCAGCTCGGCTGAGGGCGTGGGTGAGAGCCTGCACTGCTTAGAAAGAGTTGAGATAGGAGATTTTATCTCCTCCTCCCTCAAAGCTTCCAGTCAGACTCAAACCCAGCCTGGAGCCTCCAACCTGGCTTGGTTTCAGCCTCCTGCTTGGCAGAGTATGGTGTTGGCACTGGCAGAGGGGGGTCCTGGGGTGTTTGGTGGGACAGAGACCTTCTCTGATTCCACAGCAGCTCCATGCAGGCTCAGAGCTGCACCTTTCTGACCTGGCTGCTCATTCCTGGCACCTGCAGTCACAGAGCTTGCACATGGGAGTGATGCTCCTCTGTGTTTTAATTAACTCTAACAATGACACAAGTGCTAACAATCATCTTCTTGTCCCTGACAAAGACCCAGAGCAAAGCTTCCCTAATTAAATATCTGCCTCATTACACAGGGCCTTGCTCTGCTCCCATGGAGCCCTGCCATGATCTGCTGGTGGGCACTGGGACAGGGCCCCAGGGTGGTGGGAGACAGCTGCTGGGCTTTGTGCCTGGCCCCTACCTGAGGCCCCCTGTCTGCCCTGCAGCTGCAAGGGGAGCCCAGGACCTTCCATGGCTCCCGCTGAGGGGAGTCCCCTGCAGCCTTGGTGGGAGCACTGAGAACTCTGCCGGGACCACTGCACCACCACATCAGGCTGCAGGAGGATGGAGCAGGCTGTAGTCCCCTTTCTGCCTATGCCCTCTCACCCATCCCGACCAGATGGGCTCAGCTCTTGCCCTCACCAGCCCTCAGCCCTGATGCAAAGCCAAAGCTTCTCTTGCAGCTCCTCCAAGATGTGGGGATCTGAGTGGGTCAGGGCCAGGTGTCACAGAGCCACAGCCATTGGCCACAGGATGGTTTGGGTTGGAAAGGACCTTCAAAGCTCATCTGCTTCACCTGTCCTGCACTGGGCAGGAACATCCCCGACTAGATCAGGGTGCTCAGAGCCCATCAAGCCTCTCCTTCAGTATCTCCAGGGATGGAGCTTCCACCATGTGCCTGAGCAACCTGTTCCAGAGCTCCACTTCCCTCATGGTGCAGACCTTGCTCCTCTGACCTCAGAGAGCTTTCCTCAGCCAGCACCTGGGGATCTGGTAGATGCATGAGGGGTGGGAGCTGGGGAGCTGAGCTGGGAGCCACTGCTGCCCCTGGAGCACAGTGGGGAGTGGGGAAGGCTGTGAACAGTTTGGCAAAGGTGGGCTGGGAATGGTGCTGAAGGTAGAGAGGAGGAAGATGGTGGAAAAAACAGAGGAGACCAGAGATTGTGTGAGCTTCAGGCTTTAATGTCACAGCTTTGCTGTGCAGGCAGCAGCAGGGGATGGCCCTCACACACCAGGGCAAATCAGGGCTCTGCCATGCCAGGGTGCGGGGTCAGGAAGGGCAGAGATGCCAGGGGCAGGAGCTGCCCCAAGCTGGGGACATCTTGCAAGGGGGAAGCAGCAGGCACCATCGGCGTGTCCTGGTCCCCTCACTTCTGCTGCTGCTGTGGGGGCCACTGTGCAGGCTGCTTGATCTGCTGCTGCTGCTGGCACGGAGCGGTGGGCATCGGCACCTGCCCGCTGACCACGGGGCCCTGGGGTTGGAGGACGACCACGGGGGTCACGTCCTGCACGGCGCTGACTTCGTGGCAGACGATGCCCTCGGAGCCGTGGCAAGACCTGTCGCTGTCGTGGCAGGAGGAGCGGCTGTGGCAGGAGGAGCTCTCGGAGCTGTGGCAGCCTCTGTCCCCACGGGAGCACATTCTGAGGTCGGTGTCGCCTGCGGAGCAGAGACCTTGGCAGCTGGGCAGGAGGGCAGCCTGCGGCCCCCTGCTGCTGCTCCAGAGTGCCCTGCGGCGCTTAGAGCCACAGCTCAGCCCAGCCCTGCTGGGGGCTCGTTCCCACTGTGCTGGACCAGCCCACAGCACCCAGACCCCCTCCCGAGCACCCAGCAGCCCTCAGCGCCGTTTCTGCTGCGCTCCAGGAGCTTTCCCTTCCTCTGCTTTGCTGCATCTCTCAGCCCTTGTGGCTGCCCTGGAGTTACCTCGGGGCTGTGCAGCGGAGGAGCAGAGCAGCTGTGGGCTGCTTCTGCTGGAACAAGAAGATGCCTCCTGCCAAGGGTGGGAAAAGCTCAGAGCCTGGAGGGGCTCTGCCACATCCTCGGGGGTGAAGTCCAGGGCTGGTGGCATTGGAACCTCAGCAGAAGGCACTTTTCAAGCCAGGTGCTCAAAATGAAGGGTCCTGAGCTTTCCTCCCTCCTTGTGCCCTCTGCTCTCCTGTTGCCCTGCTCAGTGCTCAGCTTCCTGAAGGAAATCCTCTGTGCCTTCCCAAATCCCCTCCTGAGGAGAGCTGTTTGAGGGAGGCAGAGGACATCTGGGATGTGGCAGCTGAAGACTTCTTTATTCTGCTCCTCCCTCTTGCAGCTCTCTCCTAAATTTCCTCAAGGGCAGCTCGACCCTCTCAGCTGCTGAGGATTGGCATCCTCCAAAGGAGCTTGGCCAAGGACTCAGCAGCTCAATCACGGCTCCCAAGGCAGAATTCATCCTGCTGCCTTCCATTCATCCCTGAATCCAACTCTTGCCTATTCCATCCCCACTCTGTCATTTGCAAACTGGGACTCCTGAGCACTGAAGTGACCCAAACATCTCTACAGAGGTGGCCACAACCAATGGGCAGCCTGGGGACCAATCCTGGTCACCCCAAACCGCTGCAGCCACTGCTGTGGTTGGCCTGGATGACCTCAGAGGTCTTTTGCAGCCCTAATGGCTCTCTGGTTCCGTGGGAAGAGGCTCCCAGGGAGCCCAGCACCTGTGGGCAGCCCCAGCTGGGCAAGGCTCAGCCCCAGCCTGTGGAGCTGGGAGCTCTGGGGTGAGAAGTCAGCTGAGAGGAGCATCTTACCTTGGCTGTGGAGGCTCTGCAGCAGGAGTGGAGCTGGCTGGATGAGATCCTCTCCCACCTGGGTGCCTTTATAGGGCTCCTCTCTTCCTGAAGGTGCAATAAAGCCCTGGGGGCGATGACCGAGACACTTGCCTAACAGCCACACCCCTCATTACCCATCACCTTCAAAGGCTCCCCGAGCCCTGCTGCTGGGATTGAGTTGTCGTCCCCTGCCTGGCTTCCTCCTTACCCAGCTTTAATTGGGCCGTGCCCCGCGCAGCCGGCAGTGCCCCGGCGCTGCCCGTGGGCGGCTGCACTGTCTCACCACATGCCAGGCTGAGTGGTCTCTTGCAAAATGAGTGGCAAAGGTGCTGCCAGTTTGGGTTTCTGTCCTCCTGAAACCTCTCACCCAAAGCCTGGTAGGCAGGACAGAGGTCGTGGTGCCCACTCACCTTAGGCTGCCCTTGGCAGGATGGAGCCCTGTGTGGCTTAAGAGGGACAGAGAGAGTCCAAGGGAGGGCTGTGAGGATGATGAGGGGACTGGAACTGCCTGGTGAGGAGAGGCTCAGGGGACTGGGGCTGAGAGTCTGGAGAGGAGAAGACTGAGATGGGATTGAATCAATGCTTATCAATACCTGAGGGCTGGGGGTCAGGAGGAGGGGACAGGCTCTGGGGGTCAGGAGGGGGGGACAGGCTCTGCTCACTGCTCCCTGGGGTAGGACAAGGAGCAGTGGATGGAAGCTGCAGCTCAGGAAGTTGCAGCTCAGCACAAGGGGCAACTTCTTTGCTGTAAGGTCCCGGCACAGGCTGCCCAGAGAGGTTGTGGAGTCTCCTTCTCTGGAGCCTTTCCAGGCCTGTCTGGATGTGTTCCTGTGTGCCCTGAGCTAGGTTGGATGGTCCTGAAGGGAGCTGGACTGGATGATCTCTTTGTGTCCCTTCCAAGCCCTGGCACCTGTGATCTCTGATCCTGTGTGGTAATGTTGGTTAATTAAGTTTATTAATGTTGATATTGATATTAATATCCAGGCAAAAATTAAGAAACCATGAAAAAATATTTGTTAATACTACAATCTCTCCAGGAAAGTTCTCTGTGAGGTCCTGAGGCAGCACTGGGGATGTTTACAGACAGGGAACAGCAACTGCAAAGCAGTTAAGCAGAACTTGCACTATGCAAACACCAATTAGAGCTGTGGGACAGATCCTGGCAGCCAATGTGCTGCTTGCCCTCTAGGGGAACGCCAGAGGCTGCTTTCTGCCGAGGCAGGAGGCACAACCAGCTACGGAACCAAACCAGACCCTGCTCGACAAAGAGGCTTTTGATAGTGTCCACTCACAAAGCAGAATCTTGGGAACCAGTTCAGAAGTTGTTATTTTATTACACATTTTGTATGTATTAGAAAAAACAGATTTAAAATAATTGAATCTGTTTCTATGTTAATGTAACTTGGAGAGGCTCAGATATGTCCTTATTCTGTATTTTTAATGAGATCTGGTTTTTAAAATCATTTTTTATGATCTATTTTTGCCCAGGGAGGTGGTGGAAGCCTCATCTCTGGAGGTGTTTCAGGCCAGGTTGGATAGGCTCTGGACAGCCTGATCTGGTGTGAGGTGTCCCTGCCCATGGCAGGGGGTTGGCACTGCATGTTCCTTGTGGTCCCTTCCCACCCTGTCTGATTCTATGGTTCTATGATTCCCAGGGCTGCATTACAGTCCCAGGCAGTCCCCAGAGCACTTGCAGGGGGTGCTGGTGGTGGTTTGGTAGCTGTTGGAGGCTTTTGGAGCTCCCCTCCAGCCTCTGGCAGGATGCTGGGGGTTAGACAGTCTCTGACCTGTTCTCAGTTCCTTCCGGGGCTCTGGGCTTGGCATAGAGATTTGCAAGTGTGCAGGCAGATGATGTCTTGCTGGTGGCTAAGTAGCTCTCCAGCTAGCAGCAGCTTTTGGCTTTCAGTTCATGCCAGACTGGCTGTGGGTTTCAGGCAGCTTTTGGCAACAGTTCTTGCCTACTGCCCCTGGCAAACTGAGGCACGGCAAAGTTTCCAGGTGGACAAGCTTGCAGCATCAAAGCTTGCTACAGTGCAAAGCTGGTCTGGAGCATGACAAGGCAGAGCAGAGCACAATGGCAGACAGAGCACAATGGCAGAGCAGGGCAGTGCAGGACAGAGCAGTGCAGAGCAGAGCAGTACAGAGCAACACAGAGCAGGGCAGTGCAGGGCAGAGCCCTGCAGAGCAGTTGTGCTAGTTTGAAGCTAGAACGTTTTGGTGAGAAGAATTAGATTACAGGCTGTGAAAGGAAAACAATGGTGATGTCTACTTCCCTCATAGGCTTGCTGAGATGTACAAGAACAAGAAATAAAAGCATAGATAACCTCTCTCACTTCTGCTGCTGGCAAGCTCTGAGCTGCACCTTAGTTTCTGACCTCACCCTCCATCTTTTTGACTAATCCACTTTGCTTCCTAACCCCCCACCCCGCCCCGGCCGAACCTCCATTCTTCCTTGGGACTGGTGTAAGGTTGAGAGGGGTAGGGGGAAGGTGAGGGGTGGTTGAGAGCCTCTCCTGGGGACTCAGGTTTCTGGGAGGGGAGTTGTGTTTCTGTATTACCTTTTCCCTTGTCCATTTCTGTCTGTAACTGTATATACTGTAACTGTCTGCTTGTCTATTCTGCTAGCTGTAAATAGAAGCTTCATTCATATTTCCAGAGCCAGCTGAGTCTAGTCTGGGTGATTTCCAAAGTGTGTGTGTGGGGGCAGTGAACACCCAAACCATCACAGCAGAGCAGGGCAGAGCATGGCAGGGCAGTGGAGAGAAGTGCAGAACAGTGCAAGGCAGAGCAGAGCAGTGCAGGACAGAGCAGGGCAGTGTAGGGCAGTGCAGAGCTGAGCACAGGTGTGGGTGGTGCTGCCCTTCCTTGCCAGCACTGGCAGCAGTCAAAAATGATTGGACTCTGGATCTGGACATCAGGAGGAAGCTCTTTGCAGTGAGGGTGAGGAAGTACTGGAGATGTTCAGGGTCAGGCTTGGCGGGGCCCTGAGCACCTCTGCAGGCCTGGGGCAGAGGCTGGAAGCAGCCTGCTGGAGAAGGACCTGGGCTGCTGGTGGACAGCAGCTGCAGGGGAGCCTGCAGTGTGCTCAGGTGGCCGAGGAGGCCACAAACAGCCTGGCCTGGATGGAGAGCAGAGTCAGGCAGGAGCAGGGCAGTGATGGTGCCACTCTGCTTAGCCCTGGAGAGGCCACAGCTGAGTGATGGGTTCAGTTCTGGGCACCACAGGAAAGACACTGAGGGGCTGGAGGGTGTGCAGAGAGGAGCAGTGAGGCTGTGAGAGGTTTGGAGGGCACCATATGAGGAGGGGCTGAGGGGGCTGGGGGGGTTTATTATGGAGAAGAGAAGGCTGAGAGGAGACCTCACTGCTCTCTGCCTGAGAGGAGGCTGCAGTGAGGCTGCTGTTCTTCACCCAGGTCACCAGTGACAGGCTTAAGCTGTGCCAGGGGAGGTCCAGGTTGGGCATGAGGAACAATCCCTGTCCTGCAAGAGCAGTCAGGGACTGGCAAAGGATGCCCAGGGAGGTGGTGGAGATCTCTCCCCTGGAGGTGTGCAAGGACCTGTAGGGGTTCAGGATGGAGGTTGTTGGTCATGGTCATTGTAAGGCCAAATGTAAGGTCCTGCACGTGGGTTGGTGCAATCCCAGGCACAGCTCCAGGCTGGGTGGTGAATGGCTGAGAGCAGCCCTGAGGAGAAGGACCTGGGGGTCTGAGGTGATGAAAAGCTCAACAGGAGCCTGCAGTGTGCACATGCAGCCCAGACAGCAACCCTGTGCTGGGCTGCAGCAAGAGCAGTGTGGGCAGCAGGGCAAGGGAGGGGATTCTCCCCCTTTACTCTGCTCTCCTCAGACCCCACCTGGAGTCCTGTGTGCAGTTCTGGAGCCCCCAGCACAAGAAGGACATGGAACTGCTGGAGCCAGTCCAGAGGAGGCCACGAAGATGCTCAGAGGGCTGCAGCAGCTCTGCTATGAGGACAGGCTGAGAGAGTTGGGGCTCTGCAGCCTGGAGAAGAGAAGGCTTCGAGGAGACCTTAGAGTGGCTTTGCAGTGTCTGAAGGGAGCCTACAGGAAGGCTGGGGAGGGACTATTGACAAGGTCTGGTAATGTCAGGATGAGGGGGAATGGGTTTAAACTGGAAGAGGGGAGATTTAGACTGGATGTTAGGAGGAAGTTCTTTACAGTGAGGGTGGTAAGGCACTGGCACAGGTTGCCCAGGGAGGTTGTGGATGCTTCCTCCCTGGAGGTGTTTAAGGCCAGGCTGGATGAGGCCTTGAGCAGCCTGCTCTAGTGGGAGGTGTCCCTGCCTATGGCAGGGGGTTGGAGCTGGATGATCCTTGAGGTCCCTTCCAACCTAAACCATTCTATGATTCTATGATTGGTTGTGGTTGGACTGGAGGGTCCTAAAGGCCTTTCTCAGCCTCAGTGCTGACTGCAGGGGGCTTGGGCAGGATGACCTTTGGGGATCCCTTCCAAGCTGATTCATTTTCAGATTCTCTGACCCACCCCAGAGAACAGCCCCAGAATGTTGGGCAAGCAGCAGGTAAGGACCAGCACAGAGCTGCTGCCCACCCTGCTCTGTGCCAGCAGCATAGAGCTGCCAGCTCCTGCCTGTGCCCAGCCCAGGGCCTGATCCTGACCAGAAATGCCACCAGGCAGTCCCAGAGGAGGAGCCAGGCAGCTGCTGCGAGTTGCCTCATGCCCTGGGCTCAGGCTCAGGGTTTGGCTTGCCTGAGCTTACCACATGCCCTGCCGGGTCCCGGGCCAGGAGCCTGCTCTCCTTGTTTGCACTTCACCGCCCCTGAGCTGGCAGGGCCAGGCTGGAACTCTCCCGGGAATGTTGTGCTTCCCTGAGCCCATCCCGCGGAGCTTGGCTGGGCAGGGGCACTTGGCAGGGCTTGGCACTGCCCTTTGGTGGGCACAGCATGGGGGAAGGTCTGGCTGCCTGAGAGCAGGGTTAAAGACTTCCCTAGCTGGGATGTTGTGTTCTGGCTCTGTGGCATGGGCAGGGCTGCAAAATGGGTGTGGAGAAAGTGGGAGGATGAACCTTGTGAGTTGGAATCCCAGGATCCCAGACTGGATGGGGTTGGAAAGGACCTTCAGAGCTCATCTAGTCCAAGCCCTGCAGCCAGCAGAGACAGCCCCAGCCAGGGCAGGCTGCTCACAGCCCCTAACAACCCGACCTGGGGTGGTGCCAGCCAGGGGCCATCTCCCACCTCTCTGGGCAGCCTGGGTCAGGCTCTGCCCACTCTAAGCACCACCAATTTGTCCTTCTCTCCACTCCCAACCTCCCTCTGGCACTTCCAAACCATCCACCCTTGTCCTGCCACCACAGACTCTGCTCCAGACTCTGTCCCCAGCTCTCTGCCCAGCTCTGGAAGCTCTCCATAAGCTCTCCAGAAGCTCTTCCTGGAGCCTTCTCCTGTCCAGGCTGTACTCCCCCAACCCTCCCAGCCTGGCATCCCAGCAGAGCCCTTCCAGCCCTGCTGTGGCCTCCTCTGGCCCTGCTCCAGCAGCTCCATGTCCTTGTTCTGAGAGATCCAGGGTGGACACAGTGCTCCAGGAGAGGTCTCACCAGAGCAGAGCAGAGCAGAAGTGAACTCCCTGGGTCTGAGCTCAGGAGGCAGAAATGAACTCATTCAGATCCTGGCATTCCCCACAGCCTGGGGGGTTTATTTTCCAGCCTATGAGCAGAAGGCCATGGGGGACCTCTTCCCATCACCAACCACAGATCCCTTCCCCAGCAGCCCCGCAGGAGGGAAGTGAAGCTCCCTGCCCCTGGTGGCCAGGCTGGGGCCGTGCCCCACTGTGGCACACGCAGAGCTCTGCTGCTGGCCCAGGGCAGTCACTTCTTCTGGCTGGGTGGCCACTGGCAGCTCTGCTTGGTCTGCTGGGACTTGATGCTGGGAACCACCACAGGACACTTCTGCTGCATGGCCTGGGAGGGAGCAGCTCCTGCAGAGCTGAGCTCTGGGCCTGAGCATGCCCCAAGACCGTGACCTGATCCTGCACTGTAGTACCCTGGGGCACCACTGCCGCCTCTTGCTGAGGCTCTTTCCCTTGGTGACTCCTCACACCCGTACCCGTAGCTGTGTCCTCCTCCCATGGCAGTGCTCCCGCCGTAGCAGCTGGACCCTGCACCACCCCCCGAGCTGCCAATGATGTCTGTGCCCAGGCCCTCGCTGCCATACCCGGAGCCATAGGCTGGGACTGTCCCCACTGTGATGCCCCACCCAGACGTGCCCTCCGTGTCCCCACTGGTGATGACCACGGAGCCGTCACTGCTGCAGGGGTAGGGCCCCGGCGTGGCGCCGTAGCAGGCAGGTCTGCGGCTGTAGCTGATGGAGCTGTCCCCGTCACAGAAGAGGGAGCCATGCCCCCGGCGGCCTGAGAAGGTGCCACTGCCACCGAAGAAGCCTCGGTGGTGCACGGAGATCTCGTTGGTGTAGCCACTGCCCCTCCGGGCACACCTCCCTCGGAGCCAGTGATAGAGCTGCAAGAGCAGAAAACCAGCCCCAACCACAGGCAGGCTGAGCAGCTGCTGGGCAGCCTCTAAGCAGCCTCCTCCCAGCCACACAGCCAGGGAGGCTGCAGAGGACCTCCAGGACCACCCTGCCTCATCACCAACCCTACACCCCCACAGCCACCACACCATGCCCCAGGTGCATGGCTGTATATTCTTGGCTACATCTTCCTCTCTTCGTTTGAAGCCTTCATCCCCTGTCCTGCCACAGCTGGACCCTCCTCAGCTCCACCACCACCCCCTGGTGACCTGACTTCACCTCGTGTCCTACTGATGTGCTCCTTACTACAGCAAGAAGCTGTGGATACCTGGCAAAGGTGCCCGTGGGTGCTCAGGCAGGGTGGGCAGAGCTCAGCTGAAGGTGACACCCACAGAGATGGAAGGATCAGGCCTCAGGAAGGAGCCAACTTACCTTCTTCATCCATTGGAAGCACATTTAGGAGAGGAGAGGCAGGGAGTGAGGAGCTGGGGAGGCCAGGGACAGATTTATATGGCGCTGGGCATGGCTGGGCAGTGAGACACAGGAAGGGCAGGCAGGGATTTGCCTGCACAGCTCCAATTCCAGGCTCTGAGTCATGGCACTGATCGATATCTGTCCCCAGGGAGCACAGGGCACTAATTGCACCTTTGCTAATGAGCCCATTCCTGTGTCCTGCCCCCAGCTGTGGAGGTGGCGGCAGTGATGGGGGCGGCAGGGGGAGGTGGGGTCCGTGTAGGGAATGGTGAGGAGGAGGGAGGGGGCTGGGAGTGTGTAGCCTGGAGAAGAGGAGGCTGAGGGGAGACCTCCCTGCTCCCTACAGCTCCCCAGGATAGGCTGCAGTGAGGTGGGGTTGGGCTCAGTCCTCCATCAGTAGGTTTGTGGATGACACCAAGCTGGCAGCAAGTGTAAGAGGGCAGGAGGGCACTGCAGAGGGACCTGGGCAGGCTGCACAGATGGGCACAGTCCAGGGCCAGGAGTTTCAACAAGGCCAAGTGCCAGGTTCTGCATTTTGGCCACAACGACCCCAAGCAGTGCCACAGGCTGGGGGCAGAGTGGCTGAGAGTGGCCAGGCAGAGAAGGACCTGGGAGTGCTGGTTGGCAGCTGAAGAGGAGCCAGCAGTGTGCCCAGGTGGCCAAGAAGGCCAATGGCATCCTGGGCTGGCTCAGGAGCAGTGTAGGCAGCAGGACAAGAGAGGTTCTTCTGCCCCTGTGCTCAGCACTGCTCAGGCCACCCCTTGAGTGCTGTGCCCAGTTCTGGGCTCCTCAATTGAAGAGAGATGTTGACGTGCTGAAGGTGTCCAGAGAAGGGCAGCAAGGCTGGGGAGGGGGCACAGCCCTGTGAGGAGAGGCTGAGGGAGCTGGGGGTGTGCAGCCTGCAGAAGAGGAGCCTCAGGGCAAAGCTGATTGCTGTCTGCAGCTCCCTGCAGGGAGGTTGTAGCCAGGTGGGGTTGGGCTCTGATGCCAGGCCCCCAGGGTCAGAACAAGGGGACACAGCCTGAAGCTGTGCCAGGGCAGGGTCAGACTGGATGTGAGGAGGAAGCTGTGCCCAGAGAAAGTGATTGGCACTGGAGTGGGCTGCCCAGGGAGATGGCGGAGTGCCCATCCCTGGGGGTGTTCCAGCAGAGGCTGCATGAGGCACCTGGTGCCAGGGTTACTCCATTAGAAGGGGTTGGTGAGAGGTTGGACTCTATGTTCCCAGAGGTCTTTTCCTACCTGCTTCATTCTGTGATTCTTCTGCAAGTAATCAGAGGAAGGATGAGAAGAAACAGCCCAAAGTTGTGCCAGGACAGGTTCAGGTTGGCTATGAGGAACAATTTCTGCCCTGCAAGAGTGGTCAGGGACTGGTACAGGCTGCCCAGGGAGGTGGTGGAGTCCCCAGTCCTGGAGGTGTTCCAGAAACGTGTGGCCATGGCACTTGGGGCCAGGCTTTGGTGGCCATGGCAGGTTTGGGTTGATGTTGGCCTGGATGACCCCAGAGAGCTTCTCCAATCCAACCCTTTCTGAGATCCTGGGATCCTGAGCCTGGGGCAGAGCGAGGGTGGTGCTGCCCTGGCCCTGCCCAGGGAAGGGGCAGGGAGGCTGTGGCAGCTGTGGCAGTGCTGGAGGTGTGTGTGTGAGCAGCAGGGAGCCAGCAGAGGTGAGGGCAAATGCTGGGAGCCTCTGGTGGGCACGCAGGGTGCTAAGCCCTCCAGCACTCCCCTGGCAGCTCCGGTGGGAGATGTCTGGGGACAGGTTGGCATCCAAAGCAGAAAGCAGTGCAGATTAAAGCTGCTGGCCTGGATGTTCTGCAAGGCTGCTGGAGATGCTCTGAGGAAGCTCAGGGACCCTGAGGAGAACTGTGGGGTGTGAATGTCCTCAGTCTGAAGCCCATTGTGCCTGGGCTCTCCTCTAAGCAGGGCTTGTGCCCCCAGATCCCTTCCTCCTGCATTTCACACCTGGTGCTCTTCCCTCAGCATGCAAAGGGCAGCAAAGGCTGATCCAGAGTTGTGGACTCAAGGCTGTAAAAGCCTTCCAAGATCACGGAGCCCAACACCACCATGGCCACCAAACCATGTCCTGAAGCAGCACAGCTACAGCTCCTTGAGCACCTTCCTGGATGGGCACTCCACCACCCCCTGGGCAGCCTGTGCCAGTCCCTCGCAGGGCAGAAATCGTTCCAGATGGCCAACCTGAACCTCCCCTGGGGCAACCTGCGGTAAGCTGAGGTCAGAAAATGAAGCAGGGAGCTGCCTGTGCTAGTTTGAAGCTAGCTAAAGTGATGATAGGCTGTGAAAGAAAGCAGAGGTGATGCCTGCTGCCCTCAGGGGCTTGCTGAGGTCGATAAGAACAAGAATATAAATACAGACCAAGGAGTCTCTGTCTTTGGGGCTGAACTTCTCTCCCTAACCTGCTGCCTGTGTGACTAAGCCTTCTGCTTCCTAACCCCCCTGGCCGACCCTCCAAACTCACCTTGGACATAAGGCAAAGGCTGGGGCAAGGGAGAGGGCTGGGAGAAGGCCAAGGGGTGGTTGGGAGCCCCTCCTGGTGCTCTGGTTCCTGGAGGGGAGCTGTGTTTCTGTATCCCCTTTGTCTGTTTCTGTGTCTGTTGTAACTCTCTGCTTGTGTTTTGTGCTAAGCTGTAAATAAAAACCTTCCTTCACTTTCCAGAGCCACTGACCCTGGTCGGGGTGGGGGTGGGTAACACCCAAACCATCGCACTGCCTGTGATTCCTGGGGTCACAGAAGGTGGTCAGCAGGTGCTGGTACCTCGGAGGACCTCAAGCCATGAGCTGGGAGGGTTGCAGCAGGCACAGGAGCCAGAGGGCTTTGGATGCTGTGGCTGTGTGGTGCTTCAGGCTCTGCTGTTGCTGCTGTGTCACAAAGAGAGGTGCAAACTCTCTGGGGTTAGAAACCGGGAGGCTTTAGAGCCGCACCTCCAGCAGGGCTCCACTGAGCCCTCATCTTCTGCAGAGGCAGTGAAATGTCTCACCAAGGAGACTCCTGGAAGGACCACAGGATGCTGGGGGAGAACACAAGAGAAGAGCAACTCTGCAAAGGCAGCTTGGATGAATTGGTTCTTTATTAGGCAGGAAGGGCAGCAGCAGCTGCCCAGAGTGTTCCACCACCAGCAGGAGGGCACAGGGATGCTAACCCTGGAGCCTGTGGTGCAGGCATCCAGCAGCAAGGGAGGAGATGAGGACATGCTGGGAAGAAACAGGCAGAGGCAGGTCTGGAGGGGAGAAGGTGGCACGGGCAAGGCAGGGCTGGTCCTGCTGAGAGTTGGAGCTGCCCCTGGCAGTTACTTCTGCTGGCTGGAGGGCCAGTGGCAGGGCTGCTTGCTCTGGTGGGACCCGATGCTGGGCACCACAACAGGACACTTCTGCTGCGTGGAGCCTCCACTGCCCCCTCCAGAGCTGATGATGATTGTGTGGCCTGAAGAACCACCACTGGAGCCTCCACTGCAGCAGCCTGAGGAGCCTCCACCACCACCTCCAATGATGATCTTGCCTCCTGAGGACCCTCCACTGCAGCCTCCTCCCATGCCATAGCCTGAGGAGCCTCCACTGCAGCAGCTTGAGGAACCTCCACTGCTTCCACCCACAATTATGCTCTTCGATCCTGAAGATCCTCCACTGGATCCTCCTCCCATGCCACAGCTGGATCCACCTCCCATGCCATAGCTGGACCCTCCACTGCAGCAGCCTGAGGAGCCTCCACTACCTCCACCCCCAATGATGATCTTTGATCCTGAGGACCCCCCACCAGAGCCTCCTCCCATGCCGTAGCCTGAGGATCCTCCTTCGCAGCATCCAGAGGAGCCTCCACCACCTCCACCTCCAATGATGATCTTCCCTCCTGAAGATCCCCCACTGGATCCCCCACTGCAGCAGCCTGAGGAGCCTCCACTATCTCCACCCCCAATGATGATTTTGCCTCCTGAGGACCCTCCACTGCAGCCTCCTCCCATGCCATAGCCTGAGGAGCCTCCACTGCAGCAGCCAGAGGAGCCTCCACTGCTTCCACCCACAATAATGCTCTTTGATCCTGAAGAACCACCACTGGATCCTCCTCCCATGCCACAGCTGGATCCACCTCCCATGCCATAGCTGGATCCACCTCCCATGCCACAGCTGGATCCACCTCCCATGCCATAGCTGGATCCACCTCCCATGCCACAGCTGGACCCCCCACTGCAGCATCCAGAGGAGCCTCCACCACCTCCACCTCCGATGATGATCTTCCCTCCTGAAGATCCCCCACTGGATCCCCCACTGCAGCAGCCTGAGGAGCCTCCTCCTCCTGCCCCAGAGCTAATGATGATCTTCTGGCCTGATCCTCCACCGCTGGAGCCTCCTCCCATGCCGTAGCCAGAGGAGCTCCCTCCACAGCAGGAGCCTCCTCCTCCTCCCCCACCAGAGCTGATGATGATCCTGCCCGAGCTGGAGCCCCCGGAGCCCCCTGAGCCCCCGCAGCAGGAGGAGCCCTGGGACTGGTAGCTGGAGGAGCTGCCCCTGTGGCAGCAGCTGCTGCTGCTGTGGCATCCGCTGGAGGAGCTCCCATGGCAGCTCTGTCTGGAGCACATCTCTGAGCAGTGACCCTGCAAGAAACAGCTCTGTCATGAGGGTCTCTTCAGAGATGCTGCTGAACCTGCACAGCAGCCCAGAGCTGCAGCAGCACCCAGCAAGTGCCATGGCCCAGCCTCTGCTGTCCTGTGAGAATGGCAGCTGCATGCTCCTCTGGACCTACAAGTGGGGAGGAGGTTGCAGGAGCTGACCTCTTTTCTGGCTTCTAAGGTCCCTTCCAACCTAAGCCATTCTGGGATTCCATGATCCGAGTGCACAATTCAGCCACCTTCAGGTGCCCTTAGACCAGCAGCTCCAGCTCCTGCTGCAGTTCCAGCAGTCCTGGTGCTCACCACCTTGGGTTTTGATGAACCTCATCTGATGCTGAGCTGCTGTGGTGCCCTCCTTTGAAGGATGCTCAAGGCCCAGCTGATGGAAGGAGCTCTCCACACAACCACAGCATGGTAGAGGTTGGAAGGGACCTCTGGAGATCACTCAATCCAGCACCCTCCCAAAGCTGGATCCCCTAGGACAAGCCACACGAGGCTTGGCAGTTTTGGAAGGTGTCTAGAGAGGAAGACTCCCCCACCCACGTGGGCTCCCAGCAGTGTGCTGCCCATGGGCTTACCTTCGGCGGATGGGGAGTGCTGGCAAGGCTGCGGTGGTGAGTGAGGAGCCTTGGGGAGCAAGAGGCTTTATAGTGCTCCCGAGGGAAGTGAGACACCCTGAGGAATGCTGACAGAGGGATTTAGGGAGCTGCCTCCTTCCTTGACTCACTTGCACCCCATGGGTGATCGGAAGGACCCAGATCCATCACCTTCTGCACCTACCTCTTGCTCTGCTAATGAGCTGCTTCCGGCAGCCTGGCACAGGCATGGCCGCAGATGGCATCCAGGGGTCTACCTGGAAGGTTTCCCAATGGGCATCGGCCAGGCTGAAGCTTCTCCAGTGCCCAGGGAGTGGAGACGGAGCAGGTGTTGAGAGATGGAGGATGGAGAGGGTTAGTGAGGGATGAGGGTGAAGGATGTGCTGGAGAGGAGCCCCTGGGATTTGGAGTCACAGAATGCATTGGACTGGGAGGGACCTCTTAAGGTCATCTGCTCCAGCAGCACTGCAGTCAGCAGGGACATCTCCACCGCTTGCCCTGGAGCCCACCATGGAGATACAGGTCCCAGACCAGCGTCCTGGAACCGCTGGAGCAGTTGCAAAGTGCTCTGCAGCCAGCAGGGCTATTGGGTGCAGATGGACCCGCAGGCCATGTCCTCACCACCCTGAGCAGCTCTGGGCAAAGGGACTCCCCTCCAGGGCTGCTGAGAGGAGCTGGGTGGGGAGCAGGACTGTGTCAGGGCACTGGGAAGGGCAACCATGAGTGGAAGGGGCTGGAGGCAGCCGCTCTGCTGGGGCAGTGCCCTGCTTAGGAGCCCTCAGCCCAGCCCCATGCGGATGGCCCCGCAGGGCTGGCATAGGTGTGGGGGTCACTCCTCCCACTCCTGTAGCAGCCCAGGGTGGACACTGCTGTGGGATTGAGCAGGGAGGGCTGTGCTCAGCTCCCCCAAGTCCTCATCACCAGGTGGAGAGCGGAAAGTTCTCTCTTTCCGTGTGAGAGTTGCAGCTGAAGGCCACCAAGACCCTGCCCTTGGCCTGCAGGACGTGAGGCATTGCCTCTGCCTCAGCAGCAGCCTTCTGCCGGGGGCTCTCCCTCCCTGGCCCACCCACACCCGAGCCTGAGGAGGCATCTGGGCAGGTTCCCTGCTGCAGTGACACTTTGTCAGCTGTGCCCTGCAGTTTGGCTGCTGTTTTGCAGCAGCTGCATCCTGTCCCCGCCTCATGCGTGCCTGCAGGCTGACAGCAGCACCCACCCTGTGGAGGCTGAGCAGAGGACAGGATAATTGGGATGCAGCAGGGCTGAGCCGCCCAACCCTGACCTGCTGAGCATCCTGCGGGGCGTGCAGGCAGAGCTGCGGTGCTGGGACGGGACCAGCCGCAGCAGCAACGTGGGCAGGATCTTCTCTGGGCTTGTTCTGCTCTCCCTCTGCTGGCCTCGACTCCGGGAGACATCTGAGGTGTCCCTGCGGTGTGGGTGCTGAGCACGGCGACACTTAACCCCCTCCTGCACGTCACCCGCAGGGACTTGCTCAAGGGCAACCTCTGCGACCTGCAGCTCAGCAGCAGCCAGGGCAGGCTGTGGGTCGTCAGGGGTGCCCCTGGGAGATCTGCTGTGAGGAGACCTCGAGGCTGGGCCCTGCGGGGGCCTACTTCTACCTGTGGAGAAGAGGAGGCTGAGGGAGACCTCAGTGCTCTCTAGGACTCCCTGGGAGGAGGCTGGACCTGGTGGGGGTTGTGCTCTTCTCAGTATCAGGGCAAGAGGAAATGGCCTGAAATTGTGAAATGGTCTCAAACTCAGGTGGGCCATGAGGAACAATTTCTGTCCTGCAAGAGTGGTCAGGGACTGGCCCAAGCTGCCCAGGGAGGTGGTGGAGTCCCCAGCCCTGGAGATGCCCAAGAAACCTGTGGCCATGGCACGTGGCCGTGGTCTGGAGGCCATGGTGGTTTGAGTGGTTGGGTTGGTGTCTGGACTGGATGATCTCAGAGGGCTCTTCCACTCGAAACAATTCCGTGCCTCCAGTGGTGGCACCTGCCTCATGTGGAAGGTGATGATGCCTGGAGCCAGGCTGGAGCAGGGGCTGGCACTGCCACCACCTCCTCCAGGTTAAAGATCAGCTCCGATTCCTGTGCTGGGTTGAGGCAAAGGTGGATGCAAAAGGCTTTGTGTGGAGGCTGCCCCAAACCTGGGCCATGCTGCCTGCCTCCTGCTGCTCTGTGTGGGTAGCTCCTGGCAGCTTACCACTGCAGACCCCTCAGTGGATGAGGCCTTGGATAGTTAGGAAGTGGAGAAAGATCCTGGCTAGGTCCTCATCAGCTTCCTTCGTGCCCAGCAGGGCTGCTGTGGGTGTAGGAGGTGCTGCAGCTGCTGCTGCTGCCAGAGGAACCTCAGGCACAGCTCCTGCTGGATCTGTCCCTGTGACAACCCAGGGGAATGGAGACCATGAAGACAGAGATGCACTGCCAGGAGGAACTTCCCTCTGCCTCCTGCTCCTGCAATGAGGATCCTGCCTTCTGAAGGCCACCACTGGATCTCTCCCTCATGGCTGTTGTGGGGCACTCCAAATCCCTTCTTTCCTCCTCCTCCATCTCCAGAGGTTCTGTGTCCTGAGCTAGATTGGATGATCCTGCTCTGGAGGGGAGTTGGACTCGATGATCTCTTTGGGCTCCTTCCAACCCCTAACATCTGTGAGCTATGAGCTGTGATCCTATGAACGGGAGAAGGAAGAGTGAAACTTTCCCCTCCTCGCCCCTTGCTTGTTTTACTGTACTGTGATCGGAGGAAGGGTTAACCCTTTCCCTTCCCACCCAGAGCTGGAATTGGCTGGGGATTGGCTGGGATCTTCCTGCCCACTTTGTGTGTGGCAACAGACAATTGCCTAGGGGAGATGATGAAGAGAATGAGACAAGAAGTGAGGTTCCACTTCTGCCCTGCTCCTGCTTTTGCATGGTTTGCCATTGGCTTTGGTGTAAGAGTGCAACAGCCTGAGATGGTCACAGAGGCAGGGGCTGGAAGGGACCTCCAGAGCTCATCCAGGACACAGGAACACATCCAGACAGGCCTGGAAAGGCTCCAGGGAAGGAGACTCCACAACCCTTCTGGGCAGCCTGTGCCAGGGCTCTGGGACCCTTACAGCAAAGAAGTTGTGAGCTGGAGCCTGCTGTGCTGCAGCTTCCATCCACTGCTCCTTGTGGTGTCCCAGGGAGCAGTGAGCAGAGCCTGTCCCCCACTCCTGATCCCCAGAGTCTGTCCCCCCACCCCCGACCCCCAGCCCTCAGATGGTTAGGAAAACAAAAATAATCCTATGTTCCTCATTCCTGCCTTGGGCAATGAATCTCCAACCAGAGCAGTGGGTCAGCTCCTCCAGCACAGGAGCCAGTGATGACCTCCTGCTGCTGTCCACACTGCAGATCCCTGCAGGGGAATTTCCTCTGGGAAGAGGAAACTGAGGAGAGCTCTGGCCCCAGGGCAGAGCTGCACCTTTGTTGGACATTGAGTGCAGGAGGGACCACCACCACCTGCTGGGCACTGAGGGGCTGCCAGGCATCAGCCCCAGCACTGTGGGCTGGAGAGCAGCAGAAGGTGCTGGGTGAGTGATTCCCATCTGGTGAGACCTCGTCTTGAACACTGTTCAGTTTTGGGCTCCCCAGTTGAAGAGGGACAGGGATCTGCTGGAGAGGGTCCAGCGGAGGGCTATGAGGATGATGAGGGGACTGGAGGGCATGGCTGATGAGGAGAGGCTGAGGGACCTGGGGCTGCTTAGTCTGGAGAAGAGAAAACTGAGAGGGGATTTGATGAATGTTTGTAAGTATCTGAAGGCTGCCAGGAGGGGGGGACAGGCTCTACTCACTGCCCCCTGGGACAGGACGAGGAGCAATGGGTGAAAGTTGCAGCAGAAGAGGTTCTGCCTCAGCACAAGGGGGAACTTCTTGACTGTAAGGGTCACAGAGCCCTGGCACAGGCTCCCCAGGGAGGTCCTGGAGTCTCCTTCCCTGGTGCCTTTCAAGGCCTGTCTGGATGTGCTCCTCTGTGACCTGTGTTAGATAGGATTGCCTTGCTCTGGCAGGGGCTTGGACTTGATGATCTCCTTGGGTCCCTTCTGACCCCTAACATTCTGTGAGCTGTGATCCTATGATCTGGAGAGCACACAGGGCTTGGGTTTGGGCTCCTCACTCCCAGAAGGACATTGAGGAACTGGAGCAGGGCCAGAGAAGGGCAACCAATATGGGGAAGGGTCTGGAGAACAAGGGTGGGGAGGAGCAGCTGAGGGGGCTGGGAGTGGAGAGCAGCAGAGGAGGCTGAGGGAAGACCTACAGCTCCCTGAGAGGAGGATGGAGCCAGGTGGGAGTTGGATTCTGCTGCAAAGGGACAAGAGGAAATGACCTCAGGATGCCCAGAGGAGGTTTGGTTTGGAAGTCAGAAGAGATTTCTTCACTGGAAAGGTTCTCAGACACTGGCACAGGCTGCCCAGATTGGTGCTGAATGCCCATCCCTGGAGGGGGTTCAGAGCTGCAGAGCTGTGGAGCTGGGGCCGTGGCTGAGCCCCAGCCTTGGTGGAGTTAGGGAATGGTTGGGCTGGAGGATCTCAAAGGGCTTCTCCAGCCCAGAGCAGCCATCTTGGGGTCCCACAGGAGCAGAGTCTCAGCCTTACTCTTTCTGAACACACAAATCTTTATTTCCACCCAGGGGAGAGGAACCCCCTGGGGGTGCTCAGTACAGGGAGGCAGCAGCCAGGGACGAGCAGGGCAGAGGCTGGGCTGGGGTAAAGCAGGCAGGCTTGGGAGACCAGGGCAGGGCTGGTCCTGCTGAGGGCTGGAGCTGCCCCTGGCAGTTACTTCTGCTGGCTGGAGGGCCAGTGGCAGGGCTGCTTGCTCTGGTGGGACCCGATGCTGGGCACCACAACAGGACACTTCTGCTGCGTGGAGCCTCCACTGCCCCCTCCAGAGCTGATGATGATTGTGTGGCCTGAAGAACCACCACTGGAGCCTCCACTGCAGCAGCCTGAGGAGCCTCCACCACCACCTCCAATGATGATCTTGCCTCCTGAGGACCCTCCACTGCAGCCTCCTCCCATGCCATAGCCTGAGGAGCCTCCTCCTCCTCCACCACCAGAGCTGATGATGATCTTCTGGCCAGATCCTCCTCCCATGCCATAGCCTGAGGAGCCTCCACTGCAGCAGCTAGAGGAGCCTCCACCACCCATGATGCTCTTTGAAGACCCTCCACTGGATAGTCCTCCTATGCCATAGCCTGAAGATCCACCTCCACCTCCACCTCCAATGATGATCTTGGTTCCTGAAGATCCACCACCAGATCCTCCTCCACTGCAGCAGCCTGAGGATCCTCCTCCTCCTCCTCCACCTCCCATGATACTCTTTGAAGACCCTCCACTGGATCCTCCTCCCATGCCATAGCCTGAGGATCCACCTCCACCTCCAATGATGATCTTGGTTCCTGAAGAACCACCACCAGATCCTCCTCCACTGCAGCAGCCTGAGGAACCTCCACCTCCCATGATGCTTTTTGAAGAACCACCACTGGATCCTCCTCCCATGCCATAGCCTGAGGATCCACCACCACCTCCACCTCCCATTATGATCTTTGTTCCTGAAGATCCACCGCTGGATCCTCCTCCCATGCAGCACCCAGAAGAGCCTCCACCTCCTCCACCTCCTCCACCTCCCATTATGATCTTAGTTCCTGAAGATCCTCCGCTGGATCCTCCTCCCATGCAGCAGCCTGAGGATCCACCTCCACCTCCAATGATGATCTTGGTTCCTGAAGATCCACCACTGGATCCTCCTCCCATGCCATAGCTGGACCCTCCCATGCAGCAGCCTGAGGAACCTCCACCTCCTCCTCCTCCTCCTCCACCTCCCATGATGCTCTTTGAAGAACCACCACTGCATCCTCCTCCCATGCCACAGCCTGTGGATCCACCTCCACCTCCACCTCCAATGATGATCTTGGTTCCTGAAGATCCACCACTGGATCCTCCTCCCATGCCATAGCTGGACCCTCCCATGCAGCAGCCTGAGGAACCTCCACCTCCTCCTCCTGCACCTCCCATGATGCTCTTTGATCCTGAAGATCCACCACTGGATCCTCCTCCACAGCATCCAGAGGAGCCTCCACCACCTCCACCTCCACCTCCGATGATGATCTTCCCTCCTGAAGACCCCCCACTGGATCCCCCACTGCAGCAGCCTGAGGAGCCTCCTCCTCCTCCTGGCCCAGAGCTAATGATGATCTTCTGGCCTGATCCTCCACCGCTGGAGCCTCCTCCCATGCCGTAGCCAGAGGAGCTCCCTCCACAACAGGAGCCTCCTCCTCCTCCCCCACCAGAGCTGATGATGATCCTGCCCGAGCTGGAGCCCCCGGAGCCCCCTGAGCCCCCGCAGCAGGAGGAGCCCTGGGACTGGTAGCTGGAGGAGCTGCCCCCGTGGCAGCAGCAGCAGCTGTGGCATCCGCTGGAGGAGCTCCCATGGCAGCCTCCGGAGCTCTGTCTGGAGCACATCTCTGAGCAGTGACCCTGCAGGAAATGTTTGGGTGGTTACTGAGGAGCTGCCACTGTCAGCACCAGGATGTGCCCAAGGCCTTGGCCATCAGCTTCTAACTAACTTCTCCTAAGCCCTTTGTGCTCCTCGGATCCCAGCCGCACTTGGAGCTCTGTGCTAGCAGAAGGCCTCAGGCTGAAGGTGATCAGCTCAGGTCCTCTCCCCCACAGCTCTTCCATCTCCACCTCTATGCCTGCGCAGCTCAGCACCCCAGCAGCATGGATGATCTCCTGTGGAGAGGTCAATCCATCCGAGCAGCTTCCCTGCCCTGCAAGCCACCCCCCAGCAGATGTCCTTCACCCGAGGCAGCAGAAGGGCTCCCACCTGGCAGGAGAGGACAGGACTCACCCTTGCTGGCTCTGAGCACCTGGTCCACAGAAGCTGTGAATGAAGCTTTGGGAGCCCAACTGACTTTTATAGGCTGCCCAGCTTGGCCCACTGGGAAGTGAGGCAGCCAGAGGAATGGTGATGGTTTATTTACCTGGGCAGGTGTCCTCCTCCAGCTCCTGACTCACCCCAGCAGATCAATGCCTCCCCAGTGCCTCACTTCCGAGCTGGCTGCAGCCATCTCATGTGAGCTCAGCTCCCACGCTGGCTGCCAGGACAGGGCTGTGGGACTGCAGCTTGGACCTTCTGCTGGAGCTGGCAGAGGCTGCTGAGGGGTGACTGGCAGCAGAAGGTGCTGTGGAGAGCCTTTGAGTCTCTGACCATGGAGATGCCTGCACCAAGCCTGGCTGCTGCTGTTGGGGCAGCAAAAGGACCCCTGTGCCTGAGGGGCCTCTCTGATGGACTTTGCACCACAGCAGTCAGCTGTTGGCCATGGCTGGTTTGAGTGCACCACTGTGGACAGCAGAGAGGTCAGCCAGTGGGCAAGGGACAAGGGACAGGACAAGAGGAAATGGCCTCAATTTACCCCAGGGGAGGTTTAGGTTGTCCATGAGGAACAAATTCTGCCCTGCAAGTGTGGTCAGAGGCTGGCCCAGGCTGCCGAAGGAGGTGGTGGAGTCCCCATCCCTGTTCTAGAAACCTGTGGCCATGGCACTTGGGCCATGGTGGGTGGGTTGCTGGTTGGCCTGGATGATCATAGAATCAGTCAGGGTTGGAAGGGACCACAAGGACCACCCAGTTCCAACCCCCTGCCATGCGCAGGGACACCTCACACCAGCTCAGGCTGTCCAGAGCCTCATCCAGCCTGGCCTGAAACACCTCCAGGGATGAGGCTTCCACCACCTCCCTGGGCAACCCCTGCCAGGGTCAAAGACCTCAGAGAGCTTTCCCAACCTTAATGACTCTGTGTTGGAAAGGACTTGAAGTGCTGTGGGTAGAGGATACAAGATGCACCTCCCACCCCATGTGTGCCCATCTTGGTGCCTGCTACCCAGAAGGATAAATCCATCCCAGGGTGGGGGCTGGCTCTGGTGCTTCTGGAGAGGTACCACCTGCCCCTGAGAGCCTCTGATCCTTGGCCTCTCAGTCCTGGGCAGTGTATGGGGGTGCTCAGCAGCTACATGCCCACCCCTGGCAGCAGGACCCCAAGGCTCCCCCTCTACTCTGCCCTGGTGAGGCCCCATCTGGAAAACTGCCTTTAACTTGGGGCTCCCCAGGTGAAGAGGGACACAAACTGCTGGAGAGTCCAAGGGAGGACTGTGAGGATGATGAGGGGACTGGAACTGCCTGGTGAGGAGAGGCTGAGGGGACTGGGGTTGAGAGTCTGGAGAGGAGAAGACTGAGATGGGGTTGAATCAATGTCTGGAACTATCTGAGGGCNCAGCCTGAATGGTCCTGCTCTGGCAGGGGAGTTGGACTTCATGATTCCTTTAGGTCTCTTCCAGCCCCTGACGTCTGTGATCCTGTGATCTGTGATCCTGTGATCCTTCAGCACTGCCCAGGCAGTGGCAATGCTCCTGCAGTTCCCACCCAGTGGAACTTTGTCACCCTGTGAGTGTGCACAGCAGAGTCTCAGCAGCTCAAACGTCCTGGGGGCAACCCAGGCTGGACGAGCTTGTCCAGACCTGCTTTGAGAGTGCTTCAATCCTGAGGTCTCCAAGAGGGGAGCACTGGAGGGCAGGGCACCCCACTCCCACAGAGCTCTTCAGCTGCTGCCAGTCTGGGTCACTGCTGTCCCTGCTGGGAAGTTTTCAGACAGCTGTCACCTGCCTGGGGCAGGACAGGTCAGGCAGAGAAGTTTCATTTCCCTTTCTCTGCTAATTGCAGAAGCTGCCACATCAAAGAGCCCTTCCCAGACTGCCCCTGGAGACTCAGTCCTGCGGCTCTGTTCTGTGCCTGCGGCAGGAAGAAGCTTCCTGGTCCCTCCAGGCTGAACATCTCAGCCTTGGGAAGAGGCTTTCTGGAGCCCTGGCCCTGCTGCTGACCCCAGTGGGGGCTCAGGGCTGGAGGAGGCTTGGGGAGACCTCCCTCATGCCATGGAATCATGGAGTGCTGTAGGCTGGAAGGAGCTTCTGATGCTTTTCTCCTCCAACCTCCTCAAGCCGATAGAGCCATCTGCAACCAGAGCAGGCTGCTCAGGGACTCCTCAGAGGCTCCCCTCCAGAGCTCCTGCAGCATGCACGGCCCCAGAAGGCCCTTGCCAACCTTTGTCCCAGCTCTGGCAGCTTTTCTCCCTCCCTGGGCACTGCACGAGGAGAGGCTGCCCTGTTCCACTCGGTGGCATTCTGGCTGATGGGCAGCAGTCAGGGTCATAGAACCAGGGAACTGCTTAGGTTGGGACAGACCTCTAAGATCCTTGAGCCCAGCCTTCAACCTAAGACCACCATGGCCACCAAACCATGTGCCCATGTGCCCTGTCCACATGCTTCAGCAGAGCACCAACAGACCCTAAGAGATACCCCAGGGAGGTTCAGTGTATGCAGCATCCCCTCCATGGGCTCTCACTGCCCCTGGGCTCTGGAGCTCACCCACAGCAGCCCCAGCCCAGAGGAAGACCATGGCAAGGCAGCAGTGCCAAGAGAATGGCAAGGCAGCAGTCCAGGGCCAAGCACACGGACACGAGGGCTCTCCAGAACTACAATTTTTATTGGCTGGTGCAGGAGAACAGAGGCAGGGCAGAGCCAGAGGGGACAGCCCTGGCTGGAGCTCCTTGGCGTGGCACCACCAGAGGCTCTGCTATGCTGGGCAGCTGCACAGAGAGATGCCAAAGGAGAGGAGAGAGGAGAAAGGTTCTTCAGTGCAACAGAGAGGGAAGTGTGAGCTGAGTCCAGGCCTTGGGCTTGCTGCTGCAGGCACTACTTGTGCCCAGCCTGTGGTGGCCAGGTGATGGGCTGGGTCTGCTGCTGCATGGACTGGCCCCCGGAGCCGCCCGAGCCGGAGCCGCCCCCGATGATGCAGATGGGACCTTGGCCCTGGTGGCCTGAACCACCTCCACCACCTCCTCCACCGATACAGATGGGACCTTGGCCTTGATGACCTGAACCACCTCCACCACCACCTCCACCACCACCACCACCACCACCAATGCAAATAGGACCTTGGCTCTGGTGGCTGGAACCACCTCCTCCTCCTCCCATGCCACCACCTCCAATGCAGATGGGGCCTTGACTCTGTTGGCCTGAACCACCTCCACCTCCTCCTCCTTTGCCACCACCTCCTCCTCCCATGCCTCCTCCACCTCCTCCCATGCTGCCACCCCCAATGCAGACGGGGCCTTGACTTTGTTGGCCTGAGCCACCACTGCCTCCACCACCTCCTCCTTCTCCTCCTCCAATAATGCAGATGTGTCCTTGGTGGCCTGACCCACCGCCACCACCTCCTCCACCCCCAATGCAGATGGGACCTTGACTCTGTTGACCTGAACCTCCTCCCCCACCTCCTCCTCCTCCACCCCCAATGCAGATGGGGCCTTGACTCTGTTGACCTGAACCACCTCCACCTCCTCCTCCTTTGCCACCTCCTCCTCCTCCCATGCCACCACCCCCCATGCAGATGGGGCTTTGACTTTGTTGGCCTGAGCCACTGCTGCCTCCACTACCTCCTCCTCCAATAATGCAGATGTGTCCTTGGTGGCCTGACCCACCACCTCCTCCGCCTCCTCCTCCTCCTCCTCCTCCTCCTCCTCCTCCTCCAAAGGATGATGATGAAATGTGGGTCTGGTAAATAGCACCACCACCACCGCCGCCGCCGCTGCCGCCGCCGCCGCCGCCGCCACCTCCATGGCAGGATGATCCCTGGGACTGGTATCCTCCTCCACCACCCCCGTGGCATGAGCCTCCTCCTCCTCCTCCTCCACCACCATGGCATACACCAGACTGCTCAGACATCCCTTGGCCATCTCCTTTCTGCTGATGGGAACCCATGGTCCCAGGTAGGTCCTGCAAGGGAGAGAAGAACCAGGCCTTAGCCAGGGGTTTGTGCTCCTCTGCCTCCCCATCCCCTTCCAAAGCAGAGTGAGACATGGAGAGGTCTTCTGCTCCCTGCTTGTCCTCCCTCCGCCTTTGGCAGCTACTGCAAGAGGACATTGTCAGCCTCAGGAACTACCAAGAAGGATCTGAGAACTTTTCAGCTCATTCCATATCCCTCAGGGAGGTTCTTCTGCAGGTCCTCCTCTATCCTTGGGTAATCAAGAGAGGTTCAACCATAATCATTGCTTAATTAGTCCTTCTGGCAGCAAGCTGTAGGAGCAGGAAGGCAAAATGGGCCTGGGTCAATGCTCCAGGTCATGCAGGGGATGCTGGACACAGGTCATCGTTTGGGTCTCCATCACCACTGGCAACTCTTCCACCTCTGTCTCAACTCCAATTTCTTCTTCAGGACGAGGAGGAGGAGAGGCAGCGAAGGCCTCAGCAAGGCAACTCCCCCTGCCTGAAACAGCTGCACAGAGCCTCAGCAGAAGCTCCAGGCCACCCCCTGCAAGCTCTCTGTGGGGAGCTGCCTGTCGGTAAGGAGGAGGTTCTGGGCTCTGGGACCCAAAAGCCAGAGCTGCTCCCCCCAGGCCCAGCTCAGCACTCCCAGGGCCACCCAAGCCCCCCAGCTCCCCTGAGGCGCAGGACCTTACCGTGCCCCGCGGCTGGAGCGCAGGGGAGTGCAAGGCGGTGCGGAGCGGCGGTGCCGGAGCGCTTTTATAGCCCAGCCTGGGCCTCCTGGGGAGACTCTGACTGATGTATTTGCAGCCCAGCCCAGCGCCGCTGCCCACCCGCCTGGCACAGGGCCAGGCTGTCACCGCTGATGCTTATCCGCCGCTGCTGTCGCCTCCCTGCCGCCACCTCCCCGTTCTCAGCTCCGTTGCAGGTCCTGCCTGGCTCCGCCTGGTCGCCGCCAGGGAACCGAAGCGGAGCTGCTCCGGAGCCGCCGGGCGGGACGGGGGCTCGGGTCCCGCAGCCCACCCTGCAGAGGGGTCCGGGGAGGGGTCCTGAGGAGCTTCTGCTCTTGCAGACACAGGTCACTTGTTTCTGGCTGGAGAAAATGCTTCTGAGCAGCGGGACGTGTCCCTGGCCTGTCATTATGGGATGTTGTAACCTGGTAGGAGTGTTTGATATCCTTCTAATGGCCACCCACGAGGCTGCCAGGGGCTGTGGGGACACAAATTGGGCACTGGCCCCATGAGATGAAGCTCCCTACAGGACAACAGCTGCCTACAGAGGCAGAGGATGGAGGTGATGCAAATCTGGGAGGCTCCAGGGGATTTACAGCCTTGCAGGGCTTGACCTAGAGAGGAAGGAAGGACCAAACCCCAGCGAGCCAAGGACACAGTGAAGAGCTCCTGACCTGCACCTGCAGGTCTCAGAGGTCCCTTCCATTCCGTAACAACATCCTGTGAAATGGCCTCAAGCTGTTCCAGGACAGGTTCAGGTTGGCCATGAGCAACAATTTCTGCCCCTTGAGGGTTGCTCAGCCCTGGCCCAGACTGCCCAGGGGCAGTGGTGGAGTCCCCATCCCTGGAGGGGTTTGCAAGCCCTGGAGCTGTGGTGATGAGGGCCATGGGTTGGATGGTGCAGCCTTTCCTGCTCCACTGACAGCCTGGAACCCCCAGCTGAGAGCATGGAACTGCTTCTGGGATGGAGGCACCACCAAAGGCCCTCCTGGCCAGAGGGAAGCAGGGCAGGGGCCAGGGATTCCAAGGGTGCAGAGCAGAGGAAGGGCTGTGGCTGTGGCAGGTGCTCAGCACACCCAAAGCAGCTTGTTTGTGTCTGCTCTGCAGATCCAGGGCAGCCAGGATGCAGTGGGAAGAGGCTCAGCACGTCCTGGCACGCAGAGGATGTCCTGGGACTTTAGGTAGGAGTGGGACATGAAGCAATGAAGCTGGGGAAGGGTCTGGAGAACAGAGCTGGGGAGGAGCAGCTGAGGGAGCTGGGGGGTTCAGCCTGGAGAAGAGGAGGCTAAGGGCAGAGCTGGATCTCTGCAACTCCCTGAGAGGAGGCTGGAGGGAGGAGGGTCACAGAGTCATTAAGGTTGGAGAAGCCCTCTCAGACCATCCATCAACCACCAACCCAACCCTGCCTTGGCACCAAACCATGCCCCAAGTGCCATGGCCACAGGTTTCTTGAACACCTCCAGGGCTGGGGACTCCACCACCTCCCTGGGCAGCCTGTGCCAGTCCCTGACCACTCTTGCAGGGCAGAAATTGCTCCTCCTGGCCAACCTGAACCTGCCCTGGTGCAACAGAAGGCCTTAAGAGGAGGAAGAGCCGTGACAGAGCTCTCTCTCAGCCACTTCCTGCCAGTGCCTCCCCCGGGCTCTCTGCTCCCAACGTTCTGCTCGGAGCAGCCTTGGCAGCTCTTGGGATGGATCAGCAGGGTGGGGCAGAGAGGTTGCCACAGAGCCCTGCATCCTGCTCCCTGCCTCCTGATGACATCCCCTGCGTGGGCACTGAGGGCTGAGCCTCACATCCGTCCTGGCTGTGGGTGAGGGCCATGCCTCTGCTGGGTGACCTGGCCTGGGCACTGCCATGGCCAAGGAATGCTCTGCCAGGGAGCTCTGCCCAGCCTCTGCACCCTCAGACCATTTTCTGCTTCAGGCTCTCTTCCAGTTGTGCTTTTTGCACACTGGAGGCTGGTGGCTGAGGATGGGGAGGCAAAGGTGATGTGGCAGGAGGGATGGAGCAGTACAGAACCATCAGGACTGGATAAAGCCCTCTGGGATCATCCAGTCCAGCATCAACTCAGCACCACCCTGGCACCAAACCATGCCTCAAGTGCCATGGCCCCAGATGTCCTGAACACCTTCAGGACTGGGGACTCCACCACCTCCCTGAGCAGCCTGTGCCAGTCTCTGACCACACTTGCAGGGCAGAAATTGCTCCTCATGGCCTCCCGGTGCAGAGGGAGTCCAAACAATTGCAGATGTGGCACCTGGGGACATGGTTGAGTGGCCCTGGAGGTGCTGTGCTGCTGCTTGGCCTGGAGGATCTCAGAGATCAGGGAACCACCAGCCTTGGTGGTTCCCTAATCTGTGCCTCTCTGCCAGACATGGACACAGTGTGGCTGAGGTTTGAGTGCCCCAACCAAAACAACTTTCCCCTGTGGCTGGCAGACAATGACCCTGGCAGTCAGCAGCCAGGTGCCCAGCGCTGCCCTCCTGTCCTGGTTTCACTTTTATCTGCTCTCTGCACTGGGCCACAGACATCCCAGCCACGGCCACACCCTGCTCCCTGCTTCCTTCTTGCCCCATCCCTAGTTCCTCATTCTTGGGAAGTGGCTGGGGCAGCCCTGAGAGCTTGGGGGACAGAGGATGGCCTGGGATTGTCCTGGCAGCAGCAGCAAGCAGAGATGGTTGCTTTTAGCCCGGGGAGGTGTCTAACGCCCACATCTTGGGGGGGGAAAAAGCCTCCTGCATGAGTCTTTTGTGGCAGAGCTCATCCTGGAGTCTGACCCAGTGAGATGGGCACAGGCAGAGGCAGCAGAGAGAGGAGGAGCCAAGGTTGAGCAAGATGCCTGCTGCAGGAGATCTGCAGATCTCTTATCACACCCACGGGCTCTGCACAGAGAGGTTTGGTAACCACAGCAAAGGTTGGAGCACCGAGGGGAAGGTGCTGAAGGCACCGTGGAGCTGCTGGCACCCTGCCCTCTGCCACCACGGCTGCCCTGCCCCTCCTCCCTCTGCTGCTAGGAGCCATGGGGTGAGACAGAGCCAGGAACAAGCTTCTGGCTGAAGGGAACCTGCAGGAAGGCTGCAGAAGACCTTCTTGAGAGGGTGTCTGAGACAGGCCAAGGGGAATGGTTTGGAGCTGAGGCAAAGCAGGGTTACAGTGGAGCTGAGGAAGAAGTTCTGCAGTGCCAGGGTGGGGGAACACCAGAACAGGTTGTCTAGGAACGTGGAGGCAGCCTGCAGACGTTCCAGGTCAGGATGTTTGGGGCTCTGAGGAGCCTGCTCTAGTTGGAGATGTCCCTGCTGGCCGCAGTGGGGTGGGACAGGATGACCTTGAGAGGTTCCTTCCCACTCAGCGTATCCTGTGGTTCCAGC
This sequence comes from Tricholaema leucomelas, assembly GCA_013400475.1. NCBI lineage: Eukaryota > Metazoa > Chordata > Aves > Piciformes > Lybiidae > Tricholaema lacrymosa > Tricholaema leucomelas. Next base: position 263,022 of record WAAF01016418.1, read on the forward strand.
AGATGAGGGCCACTCCCCAGCACCTTTTGCTCCAGCAAAGCATCCTCAGCAGTTCCTCCTCTCACCCTCTCCAGGAGGGAGCAGGAGCATTGCTGAGATGCCAGGAGAACTTCGCTTGGAGAACATCTCCTCTGTCACCTGGGCACCAGCAGCACTCCGCATGTGTCACAGCCAAGCTCACCGAGTGCCCCACGTGGGTCCCTGGTGACAGAGGCTGGGCAGAGCACAGCTCCTAGGGCAGCCTCTGCTGCTCGTCCCTTGGCCAGTTCCACTGCATAGCTCCCTGTTTGTGGGACCCACCCAGTGGGTCACTGCCCAGCTTTTACCTCTGACACGGAGGCAGCTTCCTCCCCCTGTCATCCTGCTGCCCTGCACCAGCCCAGTAATTACAATCATCAAGTGGAAAGTCTTAATTGCCCCATTCATTATCTCCAGTGGTCATATCCCACTCTTAATTTGTTTGCCTGGGAACTGCCCACAGGCTTCAGGAGAGACTTCTCTGAGGGTGTCTGAGAAGGGCTGAAGCTGAGGCAGAGGAGGGTTAGGCTGGAGCTGGGGAAGAAGCTCTGCAGTACCAGGGTGGGGAGACTCTGGCACAGGCTGCCCAGGGAGGCTGTGGATGCTTCTTCCCTGAGGTGTTCAGGGCCAGGCTGGACGAGGCCTTGAGCAGCTGGGTCCAGCTGAGAGGTGTCCCTGCCCTGGCAGGCGGCTGGAGCAGATGAGCTTGCCCGAAAGGGAGCAGTGATGGAGCAGGAGATGCCACCAGCACTGGGGACCTCTTTCCACTGACCCAGCTCATGGCATCATTGGGAGTCAGTGACCTTCAGAGGTCCCTTCCAGCCCCTTTCACTATGTGCTTTGCTGCCCACGCAGCTATGCTGAGTTAGGACAAACAAAGTCCACCAGAGCTGACACTGAGACCTCCAAGCTCATCCAGTCCAACCTATCACCCAGCCCTGTCCACTCAACCAGACCATGGCACTAAGTGCCCCATCCAGGCTCTTTGAACACTCCACCACCTCCCTGGGCAGCCCATTCCAGTGTCAATCACTCTGTGCAGAAGTTCCTCCTAACATCCAGCCTAGACCTCCCCTGGCACAGCTGGAGGCTGTGTCCCCTTGTTCCGTTGCTGAGTGCCTGGCAGCAGAGCCCAACCCCCAGGGAGTTTGTGAGTGGACACTATCAAAAGCCTCTTTGTCGAGCAGAGTCTGGTTTGGTTCCGTAGCTGGTTGTGCCTCCTGCCTCGGCAGAAAGCAGCCTCTGGCGTTCCCCTAGAGGGCAAGCAGCACATTGGCTGCCAGGATCTGTCCCACAGCTCTAATTGGTGTTTGCATAGTGCAAGTTCTGCTTAACTGCTTTGCAGTTGCTGTTCCCTGTCTGTAAACATCCCCAGTGCTGCCTCAGGACCTCACAGAGAACTTTCCTGGAGAGATTGTAGTATTAACAAATCATTCTTATGGTTTATTGATTTCTGCCTGGATGTTAATAGCAACATTAAAAACCATAATTAATCAACATTACCACAGCAGGTGGTGAGCAGGGCCCTGATAAGGCAGGCACAACACAACCCAAGGGTGTTGTGGGGTCACAGCACTTCTGGTTGGAGAAGCTCCTGAAGCTCCTTCAGTTCAACCACTCTTCAGCTCCACCAAGGCTGGAGCTCAGCCATGGGCTCAGCACCACAGCTCTGCAGCTCTGCAACCCCTTCAGGGATGGGCATTCACCCACCTGGGCAGCCTGGGCCAGGTTGGAGAACCCTTCCGGTGAAGAAATTCCTTCTGGCCTCCAACTTGAACCTGCCCTGGGGCAGCCTGAGGCCATTTCCACTTGGAAACGGAGCCCAACCCCACCTGGCTCCAGTCTGCTTACAGGGAGTTGTAGAGAGCAATGAGGTCTCCCTTGAGCCTCCTTCTCTCCAGGCTGAGTAGATGCATGAGATGGAACTCAAGTCCAACAGCAGCTCCCTCAGGAATGGGAAGGAGTTGGCACATTTGGATCAGGGATCTTGCTGTGACCACCACCGCTAAGGAAGGCTTTGGAGCTGAACCTTTTTGCTCCTCACCACAATCTGACTTTTACCAGACCTGCCACTTCTCTCCAAGCTGTCTCCATTCTCCACCACTTCCCTTGGTCACAGCCAAAGTCTGCCACCACAGCACACAGAGCCATAGACTCAGTCAGGGCTGGAAAGGATCACAAAGACCACCCAGTTCCACACCCCTGACATGGGCAGGGACACCTCAGACCAGATCAGGCTGTCCACCTCCCTGGGCAACCCCTGCCAGGCTCTCACCACCCTCATGCTGAAGAGCTTCTTCCTCACCTCCAGTCTGACTCTCCTCATTTCCAGCTTGGTTCCATCCCCCCCAGTCCTGTCACTGCCTGACAGCCTAAGAAGTCCCTCCCCAGCTCTCTTGTAGCCCCTGCAGACACTGCAAGGTCACAATGAGGTCCCCTGGGAGCCTTCTCCTCTCCAGACTGCACAGCCCCAACTGCCTCAGCCTCTGCTCCTCCTCGTGGCCCTTCTCTGGACCCCTTCCATCACCTCCATGTCCCTCTTGTCCCAGGGGCTCCAGACCTGGATGCAGTGCTCCAGGAGGGATCTCAGCAGTGCAGAGCAGAGGGGCAGGATCACTTCCCTCACTGCTGCCCACACTGCTCTTGCTGCAGCCCAGGCTCTGGCTGCTCTCTGGGCTGCCAGAGCAACACTGACAGCTCAGACTGAGCTTCTTGGCCACCGGCACCCCCAGGTCCCTCTCCTCAGGGCTGCTCTCAAGCCAGGCACTGCCCAGCCTGTATTGGTGCTTGGCATTGCCTTGACCCTCATGCAGGACCTTGCACTTGGCCTCGTTGAGCTTCATGAGGTTGGCACATCCCTGGCACCATACAGCTGCTCTTCACATCTCCACAGCTCTGGGCTTGCAGCACTTCACAGCGGAGTTTGCCACCAGCAGGCTGCAGCCCCACAGCAGGACACCTTCCTGCCCTGGCTGCTCTGCCTCCCATGCCCACGTTTGGTCTTGGGCTGCCAACATCTCCCGGTGCAGGACTCCAGACGCTGCCCTCGCTGCCCAGAAGCGAAGCTGCAGGCTCAGAGCTGCCTCTTGCGCCGCCGCAAGCCAAGGGATGAGCCCCGCGGAGGTACCTGGCGAGCAGCAGAGCTGCCGCGAGTGCTGTGTAGGTTGCTCACTCCCAGACTCGCCCCTCACTGGCGCATCCCGAGCAGTGTTCGGCTGAGCTTTGGTGATGACAGCAGCTAATGACGGCAGCTAATTGCATGGCGCAGCCCCAGCAGCAATGCGGAAGCGGTGTCAGGTTCCTGCAGCCCATCCCGCGCTCCGCCGCCGGATGGCGCTCTGCGACCAGCAGATCTTGGCTTGTCAGACGCCCTGGCACCATTTGTCCGGGCAGGGCAGGGCAGGTTTAAGGTCCTTGACCCTGCCAGAGCCCTTGGGAATTGAAGAGACCTCCTCCAAAACTGCTCTCAGCCACTTGGTGCCACTGCTACCAGACCAACGGGTGAGGGCTGGCCCAGAGGGTCTCCAGGGGTCCCCTCCAAGCCCTGGCACTCTGTGGCAGTTCCCAAGGGGCAGGAGCTCTGCTCAAAACCTTCTATTTCTTCCCCACATTTTCCACATCATAACAGGGAAAATACTTTGTGAGCTTGGATGATCTTGAGGGGCCTCTGAGGTGCTGGAAGCTCAGAGCAGGAGTGGGTGAAGGGTTGGGTTTAGGTCTGCAAAGTGCTCCTGCAGAGCTGGAGATGTTGATCAGGAGACAAAGCTGCAGCAGAACTCCCTCCAAGCTCACCAGAGCCCTGACAGGGCCTCGATGCTCTCCAAGGTGCTCAACGAGCTGCTAGAGCCAGACCATGACCCTCACTTCAACAACCAGGGGGAACCACAGATCTGGAGAAGAGTCTGAACCCCACCTGGCTCCAACCTCCTCTCAGGGAACTGCAGAGCCAGATGGTCCTCCCCAGCCTCCTTTTCTCCAGGCTGAGCACCCCCAGGTCCCTCAGAAGATGCAGCTCGGCTGACAGCAAGCAGCAGATGCTGCCTCCATCACTGCTGCAGAACCCAGGGGCTGTGGAAGCTGGAGGTGCCCAGGGGAGGGCACAGAGGAGGGCACAGCCCAGCTGCCTTAGCCAGGCTGTGACTGCAGGGCTGGGACACAGCCCCCAAGCAGGTCTCTCCTGCAGTGCTTGTGGGCAAGAGGTGCAGAGGCCATGAGGCAGTGAGCCAAGGAGCTGCTGGAGCAGCTCCCCAAGGGAACACTCAGGGGTGAGAGCTTTGCCAGCCAGGACCTCTTACAGGCTGGGTGAATGCCCTAGGGAGAGGAGCAGAAAGGTTCCTTGGCTCCTGTTGTTGCTAAGCATCATCCTGCTGAGGTGCTGAGGGCACAGGCTGCAGGGTGGCAGCCAGGAGAGGGAGTGGGAGAGCCCTTGCTGGGCACCACCACAGGGCTTCGCCCTGCCTTTGATGCCGCCACAGTAGAGGTTTGCCCTTGGCTGGCTGGAGGGAAGCACAACTCCACCACTGCTCTCCCAACAGGCAGAGCTGGAGCAGCCTCTGCTGACTCCAGGGAGGTTCTGCCACGTCAGAGATGCTACTTCTGATTTTCATCTGGGCCTTGGCACCAAGGCTGGCTGCTGCCTTTGCTCTGGGTACCAAACCTCTGGGCCTTTCACCAGGCACAAACCAACCTGCTGCACAAACCAAAGTGAGTTTGGAGTCCTGCAGCCTGCCCAATCTCCTCAAGTGATGTGACCTCACTCCAGGAAGAACATTGAGGGGCTGGAGTGGGTCCAGAGAAAGGCAGGGAAGCTGGAGAAGGGTCTGGAGAATAGGGCTGAGGGACATGGGGGTGTCCAGTCTGGAGAAAAGGAGGCTGAGGAGACACCTCCTGGCTCTTTGCAGCTCAGCAGCAGGGTCCAGGGGTGAAGGCACTGCCCAGACAACTCCAGTGCCTGCTGGCAGCTGATTGATTTGTGGCCTTGGTCACCCTGAAGCTGCCTTAGCTCTCCTGTGAGCTGCTTCGAAATACACTGTGGGGATCTGAGCTTGTGTCACCTTTCCATGGTGGCTCTGCAGCTGTGGATGCTCAGCTCTGATCAGATGTGA
>WAAF01016419.1:1580-26236 GCA_013400475.1 Tricholaema leucomelas
GTGGTCTTAGATGGTTGGACTTGATCATCTTAGAGGTCTTTTCCAACAGAAACAATTCTATGAATCTATGGTTTAAAGAAAAATAGTTGAAAGTGCAATTAAACTGACCAGTCTGACTGAACATGACAGTACCTTCATAAGTCAAGGTGACTGAGTCTTAGTTTTGCCACCTTCCTCTTTTCCTTTGCATCTTTTTAACGTGTGTGGCTGCCTCTTTCTCACAACTCTGTGATACTCAGTAAAGAAAAAAAAAACACCACTCTTTCAAAATGAAGAATGGAGTCTGGCTTAGTTCAGTTCATACATTACTATTTAATAATATGGTCTGATGGATAATATAACTGTTTATTTGTTTGGTTTTCAATCAGCAAAGAGGGCTAAAACATAGTGTTTCCAATATTTGTACAGAGTGGTGATGATCGTATCTATGTTATTAGATCAAGATGTTTTCCTCTTTTGGCTTCATTTTAGAAAGGCTGAATGTAAATATGAATATCCTCTGTATAATTTATACTGCTTTTGGCATTTGAAATAGGGAAGTTAATTTAGAAGCAAGTTCCCACACTGGCTCATGTAAAATCTGGAAGAGCTGAAGTCTGAAAGTATGCTTAACTTTTGGTGTTTGGTTGTTATAGTTTCGATTTCAGGAGCTGTGTCTGGCTTTTTCTTTAGGATGCAGATCAGTGAATTGAGCTATCACAGTGAAAACCGTTGATTCTAAAAGTTTTATGATTGTAATGAGGAGTTGGTTGTCAGTGGTGAATCTAAGCATAAAATCTGTGCTTGGATCTATCTGAACTTCCAGAACTGTGTCCAGTTCTGGGCTCCTCAATTCAAGAGAGATGTTGAGATACTGGAACATGTCCAGAGGAGGGCGAAAAAGCTGGTGAGGGGCCTGGAACAGAGCCCTGTGAGGAGAGGCTGAGGGAGCTGGGGTTATGCAGCCTGGAGAAGAGGAGGCTCAGGGCAGAGCTCATTGCTGTCTACAACTACCTGAAGGGAGGCTGTAGCCAGGTCGGGTTGGGCTCTTCTACCAGGCATAGTTTAAAATATGTCTAGTCAGTGTGTGTGCTTGCAGCACACAGTTAGTTATACACAGCTGAATCCTTTACTTCATCCTTCAATACCCAAAGAATGGTCATATTACACATCTTTTGGTGTGAACACGTGTGGACAGGGATTGGTGTCTGGATGTTCATACCTTAGCCTGTAAACTCAGGCTGCATAACTTGTTCTTCCCTTATGGTGTTGCTATTGTTGCTGAACTATTTTTTAGCCTGCTTTTGGTGCTTTTTGGTAACATTTATAAGCTTTCCAGTATTTTACCAGTCTCATAATTAAGAACTTCCTTCTTATGTCCTACCTAAATCTACCCTGCTCCAATTTAAAACCATTGCCCCTCGTCCTATCACTACAAGTCCTTCTAACCAGTCCTTCTCCAGCCTTCCTGTAGGTCCTCTTCAGATATTGAAATGTAGCTATAAGATCTTCCCAGAGACACCTTCTCCAGACTGAACAGCCATGATTATTTTAGCCTGTTTTCACAGGAGAGGTGCTTCAGCCTGTCTGATTTTTATGGCCATTGTCTGGACCTGCTCCAGCAGGTCTGTGTCTCTCTTGTGTTGGGGTCCTCAGAGCTGGACACAGTACTATGGGTGAGGTCTGAGCAGAGTGGCAGCATCACCTCTCTCAACCTGCTGGCCATAATTCTTTCGATCCACCAGCACCCTCAAGACCTGTAGGGCTACTCTCAATTTCATCAACCCCCTGACTCTGTTGATATTGAGGATTGCTCCGACCTAGGTGCAGTACTTTGCACTTTGCCTTATTGAACTTCATGAGATTCTCCTCAGCCCTCTTCTCGAGCTTGTCCAGGTTTCTCTGGATGGCATCCCATCCTTCAGTCTTATCAATCACACCACTCAGCTTGGTATCATCTACAAACTTGCTGAGGATGCATGTTCAGTTTTGCTGACCTCTAGGTTCATCCAGTATAACTCATGTTGACCATATTCTGGTAGGTTCTGTACAGACATATTTGTTCTAGTTACTAAACACACCAAAGAATGGTCAGAAATGCCCTTATGTCATTGCTGTCATTATTTAGAGAAATCCTGTAGGCCCCAGTGGGAATGAGGAAGAAAAAGTGGCACGTTGTCAAGGGGTGTGATGTGGCAAGAAAGAGCTAAAGAAAGATCAGATAGAACATTTTGAATAGTGCAGCCACAATACTCAGCAGGCTAGACTGACCAAGCCCACATACATGTGAGACAGCAGCTGTGCTGGAGGAGAATGAGGTTGAGTCTCCCAAAGCCTCCAGCAAGGTGCTGGTGGAGATGCTGTGAAAGGGCAGGGGCAGCCACCAGGATTTTTCATGCAACAGCATCTGAATGGGAAGCCATGTAACGCTGCCTGGAGATTCCAACTCCACAAGGACACTTTGGCATGGCCAGCAAGGCAGCCTAGGCTGATCACAAGATATTAGGGGCTGGAAGGGACACAAGAAGATTGAGCCCAACACCCCGGCCAGAGCAGGATCACACAGTCTAGCACAGATCCGACAGGAACACATCCAGACAGGCCTTGAAAGTCTTCAGAGGAGACTCTACAACCTCTTTGAGAAGCCTGTTCCAGTGCTCCGTGACTCTTACAGTAAAGAAGTTCCCCCTTGTTTTGAGGTGGAACCTCCTGTGCTGCTGCTTCCATCCATTGCTCACTGTTCCTGTCCCCCCAGCTCCTGACCCCCAGCCCTCAGATATTTATGAACATCTATTAAATCTCCTCTCAGTCTTCTCTTTTCCAGACTAAACAGCCCCAGGTCCCTCAGCCTCTCCTCATCAGCCAGTGCTCCAGTCCTCTCATCATCCTCGTAGCCCTCCACTAGACCTTTTCTAGCAGATCCCTGTCCTTCTTCAACTGGGGAGCCCAAAACTGAAGGCAGTATTCAAGATGAGGTCTCACCAGGGCAGAATAGAAGGGAAGGAGAACCTCCCTTGATCTGCTGGACACACTCTTCTTAATACACTGCAGGATCCCACTGGCCTTCCTGGCCACAAGGGCAGATTGCTGTCTTACGGTTAACTTTTTATTCACCAGGGTTGACAGGTGTCCATTTCTGAGGGAGTTTTCTCCTGAATCTTGCACACTTCTCTCCTGATTCTCCAGTTTTGAGTGGTAGCTTGTGCTTAGCATTGCTAAAGGGGAATGGGAAAATTGATGTTTAAGGTCTTTTGTTTTCCCCTGTAGTGATTTGCAGGTAACAGATTGACATCAGAGTTGAATACAGAGTTCCAGTAGTCTTTTTTTTTTTTCAACCAAAATTGTGCCATCTACCAAAAAAAAAAAATGACTGAGGTTTTACCAAGCAGTTTTCCTTGAATGTCTTCCATTTCCAGAGTTTATGAGTGTTGGATCCTGCAGTCCAGTTGTGGCACGTTTATTGGCTGAGCCTAGTGGAAGTTTTAATGAGGCCAAGGTGTAGGAGCTCAAGAGTGATGAAAGTTCATACTTCTTTTTGGTTGGTGTAATATACTTTTGGTTTCCTCAGAAGACACCTTTTTTCCTTACTCTGGTATTTGACAATGAGCTAATGTTCAAAATGCAAACAGAGACTTTACACATTGCCTGCAGTAAAAAGCATTTTCTTCCTATTTACAGTATATGCAGTAATGGGGAACAAGTGATCCCAGCACCATACTAAAATGAATTTAAGCAATTTTATATTGCAGGAAAACTGGCAATTGAAGAGCAAAATCTATAGCAAACAGAGGAGAAGTGAAATAGCCCAAGCCATTAAATAAAAAAAAAAAAATCACAAAGTAGAAATAGATAAAATTCTAATGAATTGGCCAAATGGAGACAGGCAAATTGAAAGAGAATGGTTCCATTTTGCATATGGGAAATTTGCATAAGCAAAGTTCAAAGCAACGCTCAGGAAGTTTTCAGGTGGAATTCCAAATTCAAGTCAGTGTTATCTAGGCCCTCTTTGGCCTAACCTGACACACAGAGGAACAGGGCTTGTAGCAGTTGGGGCTCTTCAGCCTAGAAAAGGCTCCGAGGAGACCTTACAGTGGCTTTCCAGTATCTGAAGGGAGCCCACAAGAAGGCTGGGGAGGGACTATTGACAAGGTCTAGTAATGTCAGGACAAGGGGTAATGGGTTTAAACTGGAATAAGGGAGATTTAGACTGGATGTTAGGAAGAAGTTCTTTACAGTGAGGGTGGTAAGACACTGGCACAGGTTGCCCAGGGAGGTTGTGGATGCTTCCTCCCTGGAGGCGTTTAAGGCCAGGCTGGATGAGGCCTTGAGCAACCTGCTCTAGCAGGAGGTGTGGCGGGGGCTTGGAGCTGGATGATCCTTGAGGTCCCTTCCAACCTAAATCATTCTATGATTCTACATCTTTTGAACATCTCTAGGGAAAGTGACTCCACCATCTCCCTGGGCAGCCTGCTCCAGTGCCTGACTGCTCTTGCAGAGAAATTTAAGAAGAGGGATTTTATTGTGTTCCACCATGTCTGTGTTTCAGGAAAATAAGGCTATTTTTGTCTTCAGAAATACCCTTCTGGTTATTCACAAAGTTAAACCCTTTACATTTTGAACACAGGGTAACTCAGCTTTCCATAGCTGATTTTATCAAGACTAATGGGACAAGATGCTGGAAAAAAAGTCCAGATCTTGCCAATGGTTAGGCTTGTTCTTAACTCCACAAATTCTGTGATGTAAAATGCATAGTGGTCTTTTCAATTTTGTATTGGATTTTGTGTTGTTAATTAATGTGGCATACTTTGAACTCAGGGAGGACTCCTGGGAAAATGGAAAAAATAAACCCAGTGAAAAATGCAGATGCTTAACAAACTGTGTGAAAAGTTATGTAAGCAGAGGAAGGAGAGTCTGGAGGAGGCTTGAATCAGTGGGGTTAGGAGTTCTCTGGTGGAAAAGGACCTAGAGAGTGCTGCTTGACATCCAGTTGAACATGAGCCATCATGTGCTCAGGGGGCCAAGAAGGCCAACAGCATCTTCACCTGTTCATCAGTGTGATCAGTAGGACCAGGGAAGTGAATGTCCCCCTGTACTCAGCACTAGTGAGGCCACACCTTGAGTATTGAGTTCAGTTTTAGGCCCCTCACAACAAGTAGCTTTTCCACAACAATCTGGACATTTCAGCATCTAGGAGATTCTTCATCATTCACTAATAGTGCCTAATGCTGACAGGTGAATTACTGTGCTGCTGTAAAGGCTCTGAACTCCAAAATGTTTTAGAGCAAGTTCAGAGAAGCCAGTGAGGGGTCTTGTGAGGAGCAGCTGAGCGAACTGGGGCTGTTTAGTGTGGAGAAGAGGAGGTTGAGGGGAGACCACCTTGCTTTCTGCAACTCCAGGGAAGTCTGCTGGAGTGAGGTGGGGTTGATCTTTTCTCCCAAGGCACCTGTGATAGCACAAGAGAAAATGACCCCAAGTTGCACCAGGGGACGTGTAGTTTGTATATTGGGAAGATTTTCTTCACCCTGAAACAGGCTGCCCAGAGTATTGGTGGAGTCTTCATCCCTGAAGGTATTTAAAAGCTGCATACAGGTGGTGCAGAGGGATGTGGTTTAGTAGTGACCTGATAGTGCTGGGTTAACATTTGGAATCAATGACCATAAGGGTGTTGTCGAGTTGGCCTCACTTAGGCCATGTGGAGTTTGGTACAGGGGGTGTGTAAGCCTTTGATAGGCTTACAAAGCAGAGTATAGGCTGTCCACATGCATAGAGGCAGACCTGACCAATTACCCCACTTAACCCTCCTTTGCACAGCTAGATGTGATATTTTCCCATTCCCAGGGCTGTCCAGCCTGCCCTCCTTGCACAGCTCAGCTACAGATAGCAGCTTCTACCCAAGGCTGCTTCCCTGCAGCTGCGCTTCTTATCAGTTCTCAGCCTGTTGGGTTACTCAGCCCTGTTCAAACCCCGCCAGGGTGTCTTCCAACCAAAGTGATTCTGTGAGTCTAGAAATATTCTTTGAGGGGAAATTCTTCAGTCCAGGCTTGACACATTGAAAGTATGCGAAGGACTAATGTATCTAGCTCATAAAACTATATTGTAGGGAGGAATGGTAACTGAAATCTGTAAGAGCAGTGAAAGATGAAATATTTAAAACAGAGAAGGTAGTCATTACCGAAGAAATTTGAAGAAGGAGAGATAGATATCGGTGGAAAATGTGTCAATTTCCATGGAGAAGCGTAAAATAAAATGAGGTATTTTTGCTAAAAGATAATAGGTATGACCTCAAACCTGTGTTACTAAAACTGTCAGAGACAGGGAGTCAAAAAAAGTGATCAATCTAGTAATATTTTGTCAGAGAAATACCCATTTTAATATCAGAATAAATCACTGTGATCGTTTAAACACCAGACTATTACATAAACTCTGAGAAGAGTTCAAATAAACTTGTGGCTGAGCGTTGGAACAGGCTGCACAGGAAGGTGCTGGAGTCACCATCTCGGGAGGTGTTAAAAAAACACATGGGCATGGCACTTGGGGACGTGGTTTAATGCCCATGGGTGGTGTTAGGTCGATGGTTGGACTCCGATGGTCATAGAGATCTTGTCCAGCTGAAACAGTTCAATGATTCTGTATGGCACAGCATTAGCCTCTGTAGTCCAAATGTCTATAGGCAGCCCTTGCACATCACCTGGACATTTCACCATCTAGGAGAGTCTTCATGATTCACTAATGGTGTCTGATACCAGGGGGTGTTTTACTGTGTTGCTGTAATGAAAGGCTCTGAACTCCAGAAAGGTTTGGATCTCTCCCATTTGATAGCACACTGACCCTGCATAATGATTTTTCTCATCCCCCAACACTGGTTTCTTGGTGCTAATTCAATTGCAGCAGTTGATAAACGTTCCTAGTCCTCCTCTGGCATCAGTTAGGTTTTAGTTATAATTAGGTTTTTTAATATATAATAAAACATGGAATACAATTTGAAATCCCAGTCAACCTTTAAATCATTGCGCTGTGCTCTTTAACTGCTAATCTAGTGCTCTCAACGCATGGCTTCCAAAAAGTGTAAGTTCCTTTTTATCCTTGTCAAGTAAAAATCACATCTAAACCTGAGATGGAGAATATTGACCCTCCTGTTTACTCTGTCAAGTGGGTCTAAAACAACCAGAAAAGTGTTTATCTCACCAATTCTTTACTGCGTATGTCAAATCGTGATTACTTTGTGCAGAATTCTGAGGTCAGTTGTGAGTCAGCTCTGCAGCAGCATGGAGTGGAAAAACATGAGCCTAGACCTTTGGGCTGTTAAATATCTTCTGTTCTTAACAACTCAGAAGTGACCTTGGTTAAAACCTTGGCCGGTTTGTGTTAGCCTGGCCTCTTTCATTTGTGCCAGACCTGAATTTGCACCAGTTGAGGGTTTTTGCTGTAGATTTGGACTGTGCTTGTTCTGCCTGCTGAGCTGCCAGAGTCTGGCACCAGATGTACCAGCCTCTGCTCCGGTGTTTAGAAACAATTGTGTCATCACCTCTGCCTTTGCAGCTTCTCTGTCTCTTCATGACTGAGTGAAGCAGGGTCAGAATTTTATCCTGGTTTGCATCAGGAGTAGTGTGATCAGCAAGTCTAGAGATGTGATTGGTCCCATTTTCTTGGCACTGGTGAGACCACACCTCAAATACTGATTTCAGTTTTGGGCCCCTCACTCCAAGGACATCTTGGTGCTGGAGCATGTCCAAAGAAAAGCAAGACAGCTAGTGAAAAGCCTTGAAAACAAGTCTTATGAGCAAGAACTGAGGGAACTGGGGTTGTTCAGTATTCAGAAGAGGAGGCTGAGGGGAGACCTCATCACTCTCTACCACTACCTCAGAGGAGGTTGGAGTGAGGTGGGGGTCAGTCTTTTCTCACGTGCAACAATTGACAGGACAAGAGAAAGTGGTCTCAAGTTGTGCCAAGGGAGGTTCAGGTTGGATATCAGGAAAAAGTTCTTCACCAGAAGGGTTCAGGCCTTGGAACAAGCTGCCCAGGGAGGTGGTGGATTCACCATCCCTGGAGGTATTTAAAAGACAGGTGGCTGTGCTGCTGAGAGACATGGTTCAGTGGTAGTGTCTAGCAGTAGTAGTGGGATTGTGAGCTCTGTGTGAGACCTCAGCTTTGATGTCTGAAAGGTCTCTTCCAACTTGAGCAGTTCTGTGACTCTATTTTATGATTATTTTTGAGCTCTGCAATATACTGAAGCATTCTATGAACAACATGACAGCTAACGCTGCCCAGCAACACAGGACATCTGTCAGTGGTGCTTTAGCTCAGCACAATGGAAGTACTTGACAGAGAAGAAAAGAACCACAACATGGCACTCTTCTAATGAAAATACTTCAAGCTAAGATAAATGGCAGAAGCAGCTTCAATTAGGAGTAATTACGTTGTTGAAATGTTTTCAGCACTACACAATACAATTAAACCTTCATCACCAGTGGTACCCAGCATCCTTTAAAGAAGGGATAAGTGTTCATTATGGAAAGAGAAAATGATATCTAATGTACAGAGAGAGAATATAAAACAATCCAAATCTGAGCCAAACAGAGAAGTATGAATCTGAGCCAAACAGGGAAGTAATGAACTAGTCAGTAGAGAAGACGAATGTCTGACTACTCTTCAGAAGGGTCTAGGTTTGGATTTATTTGAACAAGGGCTGATTTATGGAAGATGTAACTTCTCTTCCATCTCTTAATATATCCAGTAGAAGTTATTCTTTCAGGTCCTGGAGATGTGTGAGGGTAAACATCTTTCAAAATACCAAAACGTATGTTAGATTTTTGCAAACGACTCAAAACACCTCTGCAATAGAGTGCAATGGGGTTTGGTATGGCAGCTCAGGCTAAAACTCTGCTTCCTGCCATCATGATAGCACTGCCTGTGGCAGGGCTGAACCAAACTCCTCCTGGGACATGACACTTGATATTAGTAACTCTGACAGAGAAAAGTGTCCTGCACTCCTCGCTGTGACAGATAGATGACATCTCTGAAATCCCGTAGGGTTTCCTACAGACTAGCTACACTTAATTGTAATGTAAAAATAATTAACTTAGTCAAATAATTATCCAATTTGACCCTTTTCCCGACCTATTTTTACTGATAACACTTATTATTATTTTCTGGCACAGGTATTTAGTCTATTTCTAACTCATGGCATGATCTTTTTTTTTTTTTTTGGTGACTCTGCACCATCTAAAATTAGATTTTTCATAAAGCAGCTGTTAATGACCATGAGCCACAGAGTTAGAGAAGGTAGAAATTCCATGCTTTTTTTACGAGGAGAGCTTCAACTACCTTCCCATGACATGATAATTTGCCACACTTTATTTTGTAGAGCTTTGATATAACTGACTAGAGCAGAAAAGATAATATACAAGATGTGAGTAATACTTAAGATGTAATATTTCAGCTGGGTTGTTTTCTAGGATTTTGGGTTTTTTTTGGACTTGCCTTTTATTCTGTGTATCACAAATCACTAACAAGGCACATCTCCCTGCTTCCTAAAGTAGGTAATCGCTCAGCTAACTGTACAGAGACATGTGCTGAAACACAAAGATCCTATGCAACTTCTTTGAAAATATGCTGCCAGCTAAAATAATAGAGGAGAAAACAGAGGAAAGAGATTCAGTCTCAGGAAATCTTTAGGAAGGGAACCAAACTCATGAAGAAGATTCTTTTTATCGTAGTGGAATGGATGAAATTCTACATTTTACAAGCCAGGTATCATCCTAATAAAAGCTGATAGTTTTTTTGAGACTCTTTTAGGCTTATGAACATGCACAAATTTGTCTCAAGAAACATTTTGCATGATCATTCTAGAAGCTCTATCATTACTATGGTTATTTAAGCAGCATGTTACCAACAAAGGTTGTTACAAGTAAAATTCATCATCTCAGAAGCTCCTAAAGATGCTGGCTTGGAGATGTTACAGTAAAATAGAATCACAGAATGCTTTAGGTTGGAAGGGACCTCAAAGATTATCTGGTTCCAACCCTCCACCACAGGCAGGGACACCTCCTGCTAGAAGAGGTCACTCAAGGTCTCATCCAACCTAGCCTTAAACACCTCCAGGGAGGGAGCATCCACAACCTTCCTGGGCAACCTGTGCCAGTGTCTCAACACTCTCACTGGAAAGAACTTTTTCTTAACACCTAGTTTGAATCTCCCCTCTGCCAGTTTAAACCCATTACTCCTTGTCCTATCATTACAAGACCTTGTCAACAGTCCCTCCTCAGCCTTCCTGTAGGCCCCTGTCAGATACTGGAAGGCCACTATAGGGTCTCCTCGAAGCCTTCTGTTCCCAAACTGAAGCACCTCAAGTCTTGTAGCTTTTTCTTATAGAAGAAATGCTCCAGCTCTCTGATCATCTTCATGGCCTCCTCTGGACTTGCTCCAACAGTTTGATGTCCTCCTTGTGCTGGGGGTTCCAGAACTGTGCACAGTACTCCAGGTGGGATCTCATGAGAGCAAAGGAGCAGAATTCCCTCCCTTGCTCTGCTGCTCACACTGTTCTTGATGTAGCCCAGGACACAGCTACTATCTGGGCTGCACTGGCACTGATCGCTCATGTTGAGGTTTTTCATCAACCCAGAACTTCATGTCCTTTTCCTCAGGGCTGCTCTCCAGCCGTTTGCCACCCAGCCTGTATTAGTGCTTAAGCGTTATGTTAATAGCAGTTGTTCCAGTGTGGCAGCCCTGCTTAATTAAAGTCAGCAGTGCACATGTACTCATCTGAGGCGCTCTCAGCTAATCCATACATAAAGCAGAATCCCAATCCAAACACCATTATTTCTTAGAATGGGAGAATTCTGTTGGCTGGAGGAGACCTCTGAGTTCATATCCTACCTGCAATCGAAGACCACCATAGGCATTAAACCATATCCTGACATGCCCTGCCCACAGTTTTCTTAACTTCCATAAGGCTTATTAATTTAGTTATGGCTAATCAAACTGAAAAATATGCAGGCCTTGAAGCATTTGGATTAGGAGCCCACAGTAAGGCTCTGCATATATATCTTCAGCTAAATTCACAGTTGTCTTACCTAGAAACCTGCTTGATGTCAAGAGAAGGCTTCATGGCCAGAAAGGCTGATCAGATACTTGACACCGATTGCAGGACTGGCAGTTCAGTGAGTGTGTTGGTTACTAGGTGCCAAAAGTTTGTCTTTCTTTATGGTTCCTAAGAGGAGAACTTGAAATGTTACTGTCTACTGCAGAATCACAGAATCAGAGAACTGTTGAGGTTGGAAGAGACCTTTGAGATCATCAAGGAGAACTGCTTGCCTAGAGCCCACCACTACTGCACCCAATACCTTAGCACCATCTCCTTTCAAATACCTCAAGATGTGGCCTCATCAGTGCTGAGCAGAGTGGGGGGAATGTAATAATAATGTAGTAATTATTGAAATTAATTGTGTTCTGTAGCTATAAATAGAAAAGAAATACCAGCTGGATTTTTATCTAAGGCTTAGAGTTTTGACATTAGGCTCAGGTTTCACTGGAACAGAGTCAGAAGAACACAATCCCATGACACAGAATATACTGAAAAGCCTTCTCGTTTTCAGTGTACTTGTGCCATGAGGAGATGATGGTTAGAAGGAACAAGGAGATGAACACTTTTTATGCTTCACATGACTCATTGAGATAGAATTCTTAAGGGACAATAGTTTCCCCAAATAATTCTATCAATGGGAGTTTCAGTGGGCATTTACAGATCTGGGTTTGCTTTGGTTTGCTTTATTCCTTTCAACAGCTGTGAGTGGCAGATATTGCGGATCAGTAGGAGAAGGAATAGGCCTGCGGCTTGGAATGCGTTGGGTTTCTTCCACTCTTTCAGCTTTAGATGTTATTGGATGCCTCAATGGTAACATATAAGGCTGGTTTAGGGCAGATTCTAGCTGTGGGATTGTTTGGTTTTTTTTAGGATCTGGAGAAAGAAAGTAATTCTTGAACATACTACTTCAACCAAACCTGGCTGCCCTTTCCTGATCTTGAGAATGCACCTGGAAAGAGCCCGCTCATGCTATTAAATGTCACTGCTCAAACTTTGGGCGAATAGCCCGCTTTCTTTTGTTGTAATTTGCAGTGCCTTTGGAGCAGAAACCTCCAAGGAGGGTCTGAAGCAATTTCCAAGAAAAAGACTGCAATTACTTTGTACTGCTTTGTTCGGTGAACTGAAACAAAGCCCGAGGCAAGGGAAAAGTTTGTATTTGTTTGCCTATAAACTGGCATGTATGTGATGACACTACCCTGACACGCTGCTGTAAGACGTGTGTAAGATGGTCTATAGCTCAACCTTGATTGCTGCTTCACGTTTTGCTAATGCTGCATCATTTAGCAAGGGCAGCTGCTTTATGGCTGTTCCTGTCAAAATGCCATTTTTCAGTGGATTCCAAAAGCAGTAGCAAATCACAGTGTAAGCATATGCCCTAT
Organism: Tricholaema leucomelas; assembly: GCA_013400475.1. Classification (NCBI taxonomy): domain Eukaryota; kingdom Metazoa; phylum Chordata; class Aves; order Piciformes; family Lybiidae; genus Tricholaema lacrymosa; species Tricholaema leucomelas. The sequence goes on from WAAF01016419.1 coordinate 14,022, forward strand.
GGAAGAATAATGATAATTCAAAGTCAAATTGGCCTACATACATCTTTCTAGTCTGAGTGTTGCTTAGCATCATTCTCTTTTCCCTAGTACCAAGTGATAGAATGAGAGGAAATGGCCTGAAATTGTGCTAGGGAGGTTTAGGTTGGATGTTAGGAAAAATGTTTTTCCTGAAAGAGTGGTCAGGGCTTGGTGGTCAGGAAACAGGCTGCCCAGCGAGGTAGCAGACTCACTGTTCCTGCAGATGTCCAAGAAATGTGTGGAGATAGCACTTGGGGATGTGGTTTAATGGCCATGATGGTCTTAGGTTGACAATTGGACTCAAATGGTTTTAAAGCTTTTTCTAACCATAAAAATCCTATGATCTATTCTATGATCTCCCAGAATTATGTGAGTTCTCAGTCGTGCATGTGATGTGTTTTCTAAGACATCAAGCTATGAAAGAAATATATATTGAGAATGCTTTTAATATTCATAGACCAAAGGGACACCTAAAGGTCATCTAGTTCAATCCCCTTGCAGTAGGCAGGAATATTCCCAACTGGATCAGTTTTCTCAGAGCCCCATCAAGCCTGACTATGAATGTTTCCAAGGATGAAGTCTCCACCATCTCCATAGGTAACCTAGTTTAGTATTCCACTAATCTTATTATACAAAAACCTCCTTCTTAGTAAAAACCTTCTAATGTTCAGTCTAAATCTATCCTTCTCCAGTTTGAAAACATTGTCCCTTGTCCTAGTGCTACATGTCCTCATAAACAGTCCCTGCTTTTAATTGTCAGCATAGTTGTATGTAAAGAAGGAACACTCTTTTTTCATCTTTATCAGCTGGTTAAAGGTACTCCAGAAAAAGGGCTTATCCCTTCCACTATGTTTGAAATGCAAAGCTCTTCTATACCAAGAGTAAGGCTCATGTGAAGAAGTTGTCTTTTAGCCTACATGATTTATATTTTTTTCCTAAAAATTAGTAAAACTGGAAGGGAAGGATTCACATTAACAAAGTAGATTATATTCATACAATCATGGAATTGTCAGGGTTGGAAGGGACCTCAAGGATCTTCAGCTTCCAACCCCCATGCCACGAGCAGGGACACCTCACGCTAGATCAGAGGTTGCTCAGAGCCACATCCAACCTGGCCTTAAAAACTTCCACCACCTCCTTGGGCAACCTGTTTCAGTGTCTCACCACCCTCTCGGTGAAGAACTTCTTCCTAGCATCCGATCTGAATCTACCTACTTGAGTTTTGCTCCATTTTCTCTAGTCCTATAATTACCTGACATCCTAAAAAGTCCCTTAGCTGGTTTTTTTTTTTTTTTGTAGGCCCTCTTCAGATATTCCTTAGGGTTAGTAACTGTCTGTTTAAATAAACACAAACAAAAGAACAAAAAATCCTCCATCCCAAAATCAGAGCACTGATTTTCAGTGCTCTCAGATCACAGTTCATCATGGAACTGGTACAGCAGCTTAATATCATCTCTGTCTCAAGCACCCACGCTGCAGTACCAGAGGAAATGTGATGGATCTTGTGTGGCCACCTTCCACTTGATGGACTCTTACTGAAAGGCTGCTAGGGACAAAAGGAGAAGTTTTAGATGAGATTATTGCAGGAAAAAATAATTGAAGTGGCTGGTTGTAAGCCTGGGATTACATTAGAAGCATAACTAAACTTGATTTGGATCTGTGCTATAGCATTATGATAATGAAGTCTGTGGCCTTAACAAAAGACTATAAACTTGACTTCTAAACTCCCTTTGATATTCTTATTACAAGAGCCCTTAAATTCATTATGAGTTGCTAGAAGGTCATCTTGTTACTAAACATGCCTAGCTGGCACAACTGAAAATGCTCTGATCAGTTTGAAAAACCAGCTGAGTAAAGAAAAATATTTGAAATAAATATAGTGGGTATCAAATCTCAGCTTTCATTGTACTTGATGGGTGAGCTCATTCTGGATCCCCAATGCTCATCAACACCATTATAAATCCTATCTGTAAGCGTTGTTGTCCCTTCTGGTGTTAGAATGTTGCTTTCTATGAGACTTGGATGCTTTGCTCTTCTCATCTGTTAATTTTGCTCTGTCAGCAATCACTGCACATTTAAGAAGACTGAGTACTGTTTTCTTTTTTGTTTTCATTGCGTGAAATAATGCTTGGACAGAGCAGAAGTGGTAATAGTTTGATTTTTTTTCAGTTGTGTTTTTGTGGAAGACTGAAAGAAAGGAGAAAGTCTGGAAGGAGCCACAGATTTCAGCTATATTTTAATGGTGTATATCTGAAGTGCTGAACTAATTCAGTACAGTGAAACCATGAGTTACCGGTCTGGGAAGGATAAGATTGTTTAATCTCTACCTAATAGGAGTGTGCTTAATAGTCTGGGGGCTTTCTGAAGCCATAGGAAATAATGTACTCGTTATTTTTTCATGTTATGATTTCTTTTTTTCCTTAAAGCTGGAGAGTAAGCTGGGTTAACTTTGTTCACTAGAAAAAATACTTTCTGAGGAGTGCCTGAGAGATCTGGAACTGTTTAGTTTCAAGAAAAGGAGACTAAGGGAAGATCTTCTCACTTTCTGCAACTATCTGAAAGGAGTTTGGGGCCAGGTGGGTGTTGGTCACTTCTCCTTATCAGCAAATGCCAGGATAAGTGGAAATGGGCTGAAGATGCAGCAGTGGAGGTTTAGGTTGAGTCTTAGAAGCAGCTTCTTCACTCAGAGGGTTCTCAAACACTGTAGCAGGCTGACCAGGGAGGTGGTTGAATTTCCATCCTGGAGATGTTCCAAAGAGGCAGAGAGTGATGCTGAGGGACATAGTTTAGCACCAGACTTGAGAGAGTTAGAGAATGCTTGGACTGTGTGATCTTTTAGGTCTTGTCCAACCAAAAAGATTCTGTGAATCTACTTAAGGTGATTATGGAGGATTTTATTTGGAATACGCAGACGTATAGGCACTTTTCTTGTGCCCCCTAATACTTGCAGAATGTCAACAGGCTAAAATGTGTCTGCAGTATACAAACGTTAGGAAAACATGATGTATATTTAATATGGTAGAAATCACAGTCTCACAGTATCACCAAGGTTGGAAGAGACCTCATAGATCATCAAGTCCAACTCGTTACCACAGAGCTCAAGGCTAGACCATGGCACCAAGTGCCTCGTCCAATCCTGCCTTGAACAGCTCCAGGGACGGCAACTCCACCACCTCCCTGGGCAGCCCATTCCAGTAGCCAATGACTCTCTCAGTGAAGAACTTTCTCCTCACCTCAAGCCTAAATTTCCCCTGGCGCAGCTTGAGGCTGTGTCTTCTTGTTCTGGTGCTGGCTGCCTGAGAGAAGAGAGCAACCTCCTCCTGGCTACAACCACCCCTCAGGTAGTTGTAGACAGCAATAAGGTCTGCCCTGAGCCTCCTCTTCTCCAGGCTAAACAATCCCAGCTCCCTCAGCCTCTCCTCATAGGGCTGGTGCGCTAGGCCTCTCACCAGCCTCGTTGTACACTTGTGCTCAGAAAATCTGGTATGTTTTCAGTATGGCATGTGTCAGAGTTGAGCAGAGACTTTGTCTTTTCAGAAGCTTTGCCTGTATCCCTTGCAGAGCATCACAGCAGCAAGGATTCCTTTTATTCCTGGTCTGCTTTCTTTTTAAACTCCTAATCAGCCTCGAGATAGCTGTCAACCTCTTTGGCAATATTCAAATGTAAATATCTGATTCACAGTACTAGAAAGATATCTCAGTCTAGATAGAGCTTGAGATGGCCTAATTTAGAAAATCTTGAGAAAGTAACAGCTTGAACTGATTTCCAAAATCAGTCAATTTTCTTCATAAATATCACCATTTTAACAAATATTTTCCACATACGTTCTCAGAAGATACTGTCTTGTATTAAAGTCCAGTTTTGGCATAAGAATGAGGAAGGTCCTTCAGATTGCGGTATTTGATATCTGTCTGTGGTTTTATTTATTTTGAAGAGATGAATGATTACATAAAGCAAACTGTCCTGGAAGAAGGTGATATAGAGCATAGAGGGCCATAGTGGGTTTTGCCTTGCAGGAATGGAGCCTGAATAGGCTGTATAACATTGCAGGCAAGTACAGAGTCAAAGCAATGCATTGGCAGCCTCCAACTATTAAGATGCTGTTGGGAGAAGAAAGGAGCAGAGAGGCAGAACACTGAGGTGGCAGAGACTGAGAGTTATTGCAATGATTGCTGCATCTCAGAAACCTTCCCTAGAAGAAAGAAAGACAAGTTTTGTATTTATTCTATCTGCCTTTAATGACTGCCTTGATTTATGAAGTATTCCAATATCTAGGTTAATAAAGCCAGGTTGATCTAAGAGGCATCTTATATTCCAAGATGCTCATTATAAAGAAAAATTCTGGATAAACTGCTTCAAAGCTCTGGCTGACTCTAGCTCTACAAGTAAAGAAACCTTTGCATATGATCAAGGAAAGGAAGAATAATATTATGAAATAAGTATGCTTTGTTATTATATTAATGATCTGTTTATGATTGTAGAGTAATAGAATCATTAAGGTTGGAAAAGGCCATTAAAATCATCAAATCCAACCATCAACCAAACACCACCGTGGCTATTAAACCTCATCCCCAAATGCCATCTCCACCACGTCTCCATGTGTCCTGAACACCCTCAGGGACAAAACATGTATTGTGAACTACGTGTCAAAAAATACAGGCTGCAAAGACCAACTGCTTCTTTAGGTCATCTCCTGTTAGTACAGCAGCAAATACAGTTTGGACCATAACAGTGGAAGATTTGGCCACAATGCTTGAAGTGTGAGGTTTAATAAAAATGTAGGTGGTTATACAGCAGATCCCCTGATCTTCCAAACTCTTTGACATCACCTCTTGGTCCATCTGTGAATGGCTACTCAAAATCCACCAAAATGAACAAGGAAAACACAGTGAATTTAAGATTGGGTTAAAATTGCTTGATTACATCCATTGCATTATCCAGGTGCAAGAGATCATGACAGTCTGAAGAAAGGGCTCAGGGGAACTCATCTGTTTGTGCCACAGAATTGAATGGAAATCCTAGGGGATGCTAACAATTGGAAAAGTGGTAGGTCCCCCAGAGCTGTGTTTTATAAGGAGAAGATTGTTCTCTAAGAGCAATAATGAGAGTTGTACTCTACAAAGAACAGTCATATTCCATCATTTTAGGTGCTGCATACATGGACAGTTGACTTGCCCTTTATTCCATTTCCAGACCCTACTCAGCTCATTGCACGCTTTGCATACATGCTAGTTAATTTTTGAACTGTCTTCTAAAGCAGCTCTGTTTTTTCCTTCAAAGGAAATACATGATCATAGATAATGTGATAGTCTTCTTCAGTGCTGCTTCCAAACAGATCCATCAGGGATACGGATTATGCCAAGTTTGTTTCCCTGGACTGTGACAAACACTTTATTTGGAGACTTCCCACTTTGTCCCTTGCTTCTGAAGGTGTCACACACAGCTGTGGCAACATGCTGTTCAAACACTGTTCTGGTGGGCTGCAGAACCATTTCTTTTGGTACTGTGAAATGAGAAACTGTAAGCACAGAATTATGTCTTATGACTGCAAGGAGTAAAATGTGATTTGGAAAAGCTACCAGCAAGTGCTATGGAAAGTGAAGACATAAATTTTGTTCTAGGCTGTGCCAGCCTGAGAAGACTGAACTTGAGTCAGTCCTCACTAATTCACTAGGGACTTAGATTCTTCTTCTGAGTGCCATTCACAACACAGTATAGGGAAACCTTCAGCAATTGAAGAGACTGTTTTCTTTGAAATGTAGCAGAGGTTTTGAAATCTGTGGTAAACCTCACAACTTCTTGCAGTCAGGTGTTTGCTTTAATTCCTAATAGACCAAAACTTTCAATAGAACTTACAGAATCACACATTAGGAGTTGGAGAGGGCCTCTGAAGGTGATCTAGTCTAAACTCCCCTGCCAGAGCAAGGGCATCCACAGCAGGTTGCACAGGATGGCATCCAGGTGGGTTTTGAATGACTCAAGAGATGAAGACTCCATCATAGCAACCTGTTCCAGTGCTTGACCACCCTCAATATAAAGAAGTTCCTCCTCAAGTTTACATGGAACTTCCTATGATCAATCTTGTGTCACTGAGTAGCACTGAAACAAGAATAGCCTCATCCTCCTGACACCCACCCTTTAAGTATTGATAAACACTGCTGAGATCCCCCCTCAGTCTTTCTCCGGGCTGAAAAGTCTCAAGTCCTTCAGTCTTTCTTCCTGAGAGAGATGTGTTAGTCCCTTAATCCTCTTTGTAGCCCTTTGCTTTACCTATTTCATATTTATAGAAATGGTTGGGTTTTTTTTCTCTGACAATACTGGAACAATTAAGACATGGAAACACCTTGCTGAGTCTCTCATGGGATTTTCAAAACGTTGTGTATAGCAAAATGCACTACAGGTACAAAAGCCTGCACATATATCTTCATTTAGAAACACCCTCAACTAGTAATCACCCTAATTTAGTAGCTTCACTCTTACTATGTAGATTTTAATAGCAGCTGGCCTTGTTTAGTAGCTGCTTTCATTTAATAGGTGTACCTGTACCATGGACCTTTCCTGTGCAAGCCGTAGGGGAAAGTAATTAAATTTGATGAAAACAGTGCTTTCCAAACAGGGCTGTATGGTTACTCATAGGGAATGGTCAGTAGGCTAAATCACTTGTGGCGGAATTATCCACAGTCTAAAGGTTAAAGTACTGTAGCTCAAAAATAAAAATTAAGACTAGAGTGTAAAGAACATGAATGGCAGCATTTCCTCACTGACAGCCACGCAGTGGCCGAGCCCCTGCAAGGTTTGTAAGCTCAGGTACTCAGCAGAGCATCCTTCAGTGAGTTAGGATGGAGGCTGCTTTCAGGAGCGCTGTGGAAATGCAGAGTCCTTCAAAATAAGCATCAAAATGAGAATCTGATTCTCACAGTGTGTTGCTTCTCCTGCCCTCTTAGGGATGTGCTCAGCGCCAGCCTTTGCACTTCTGCTCCCAGAGCTCACAGTTCAAAGTGATTTAAAGACTGGAAAAGAAACAACGAACTATTGATTTGCTAGCAGGGACATGAGAAGAGCACAAAAAAAAAAATTGGTCCTAAAATTACCTGTGTTTTTTTGGTTGGTTGTTTTTTGGTTGGTTGGTGTTGTTTGGGTTTTTTTGTGATGGATTTCTTTAGTTCGTGGGTTTGGGGTTTTTGTTTTTCTTTTAAGAATGAGTTTTTAATAGTTTTTAAATTGAAGATGTACCAACTTTTTGTTTTGTTTGGGTTTTTTATTGTGTGGGGTTTTTTTAGATATTTTGTTATTGGTTGTTTGGGTTTTGGGGGGAGTATTGTTGGTTGGTTGGGGTTCTTGTGTTGTTTTTCTTTTAGTTTGCTTCTGGTTTTCATTAGTGTAATTTGAAACCAGAGGTATTTGAAGACGTGTGGCCTCTTTCCTTCATGTTTATGATCAAAGTTGGTCAGCAGAACACAGTAGTTACTTAATGGTGGTGGGTCATGATAAAATCTTTTTTTGGTTGGTTGGTTTTGATGAGGAAGTTAAAAAAAAATGTCATGGAGTCATCTTATTTTTCATAAAATATTTTTCCTTGTGTTGAAATATCTTTGCCTTCCACTAATAGCAAAAATAGTTCCACCAAAAAAAAAAGAAATCATATAGAGTCATCTTATCTTTCATAGAATATTTTTTTCTTTACGTTGAAATAACTTTGCTTTCCACTAATGGCAACATTAGTACTGCCTCTGGAAATACTTAGGTTTCCACCTCAGAACATTGTGTTCTGGAAATGTTAGCTACAGTAAAATGGGTTAGGATTTTACCTACTAAAAGATTGCCTACCGTTGCCATTGTGGTAGCACAGAAGTTTCATTATTGATGTTGTTTCTGCTTAAAATACAAACCATAACTGCAGCAGTAGCACTGAGAGGTTTTTGTATGTTTTGTCTTCCAGTCCTCTTCTGTTACTCTTCAGAATAGGCAAGTTTTAGCAGCAGATCAGGTGACATACGTTAGCAATGAGATTAAAGCTGCAAACAACAGTTATGAGATGCTTTTGATCAAAAAAAGAAGTGCTTCATTTGAAAGGTAAGCCTCAGAAATTCACCTCACCTTGTACACGTGCACAGATTTAGTCTGTGCTGCACAGCAGGAACAATGAACTGGGAATATCTTGATTTGTCTTACTAGTTCTCACTTTCCTGAGAAGCAGACATACTAATTAACCTATCCCTACAAAGATACTTTCATTGCTGTGATATTTCTGCTTTAATGGCATAAAAGAAAAAAACCTCTATAATTTGGGCTCTTTTACATACAACCTGATATTACTGTGTTTCTGGTCGGCAGTGTGGACAGAAGAGCACATTTGGTTGGATTATTTTAGGGGAATGTATTGCAGCTGCTAGTCTTTACAGTGCCACTGGAATAATAGGAATATTTCATTGTTTTACTCTGTTTTGGAGCAATTCTGCTTGTGTTTCTATCTTCTGTATGCGGTGTGTGGGCCTCCTCAGTAGTTTCAAGTGTAGCACTTATCACTAGCACTGAAGGATGTGCTCTCAGTAGCAAATGTCTTGCCACTGTTTTAGATTCGCAGCCTACTTTGCTAAAAGTAACAGTGGCTTCATAACTGGCTGCCTTTTACTAGGGTTGTGACCCATTAACCTGCCTTGAGAGTCTAAGAGGTTGTCTCTTCTGACAGACCATGTACATTTTCATTCATAAAAAGCATTTGCAGGTTAGGCAGAAGAAAATCGTGACACTGTGTCTCAGCACAGCCCTGTGCCTTCTTTTTTGCCACATAGGTTGACGATCATAAAGGTCTTTTCCAACTGAAACGTTTCTGTGTTGGAATGAGTGTAGAGGAGGGCAATGAAGCTAGTGAAGGGCCTAGAAAATAAATCTTATGAAGAGCAACTGAGGGAGCTGGAGATGGGTAGTTTGAAGAAGAGGAAGCTGAGGGGAGACCTCATGACTGTCTACAGCTATATGAAAGGATATTGTGGAGAGGCTGCTGCTGGTCTCTTTTCACAGGTAAATAGTGATAGAACATGAGGGAATGGCATTAGCTGCAACTGGGTAGGTTTAGACTGGGCATTAGGAAACATTTTTTCCCAGCAAGAGTGGTCAGGCATTGGAATGGGCTGCCCAGGGAGGTGGTTGAGTCACCAGCCCTGGATGTTTTTAAGTCTTTTGGATGCAGTGCTTGATGATATGGTTTAAGGATGAACTTTGTAGAGATAATGGTTGGACTTCATGATCCTGAAAGTCTCTTCCAAGTGGGATGTTTCTGTGATCTTATGACTTCATGAAAGGAGCAACAGTTAGTGGCCCTATTGCCCTTAAAACTGTTGTGCTATGTAACCTCTCCACCTGCAACACTGCAGCAGGAATACCGGTCTACAGCACTGTGAACAACGTCACAAACTGAGCTGTTCATAAGGGTATCTTTCTGTCACTTGGAGTTGACATAGCACTGTGGACTGATACAGTTCTCTTCAAAACAAGTGTTTGTGAACCATTTCTCTTTTTGACAAGTAGGTATTCCTATCCGATCCCAAGAGATGCGTTTTGTCGAAGATGTTTTGGTCGATTCTGTCTGAGAGTAACCATCTCTTATTTACCCCATTGTCTGATGGTTTGGGGTTGCTTTTTCTGCTTTGTCTCTTGAGTGTGGCTGTGTTGTACACCCTGTCACTCCAAAAAGCATACCATCCTTTTTCAAAGCCAGGTCACAAACAGAGTCATGGAATCACTAAGGTTGGAAAAGACCTTTAAGATCATCACATTCAACTGTCGACCCAACACCACCATGACCATTAAACCATGTTCCAAACTGCCATGTCTACATGCTTCTTCAACACTGACTCCCACCACCTCCCTGGGCAGCCTGTTCTAATGCCTGACCACTCTTTCACTACAGATAGTTTTCTTGATATCCAACCTAAACCTGCTCTGATGTAACTTCAGGTCATTTTCTCTCATGCTCTTGGTAGTTTCTATGGAGAAGAGACCAACCTGCACCTCACTCCAGCTTAATTCATGGAGTTGTGAAGCACAAGATCATCTTCCCTCAGCCTCTTTTATCTAAACTAAACAACCTTGGTTCCCTCAGCTGCTCCTCGCAAGACCTATTCTCCAGCTTACTTGCCCTTTTCTGGACCCACTCTAGCACCTCAAAGTCTTTCATGAAGTGTAGCCTCACTGGTTCTGAGTCCAGGAGGATGATCACTTCCCTGGTCATGCTGGCTGCACTATTTCTAACTCAAGCAGAAAGCAGAAATACAATGCACGCTGGTAAATGTGCTGCTTGACTCTTGTACCTTGTACCCAGTTACAAGCATTACCATAAGAACTTGTGTCCTGTCACCTAACCCAAGCTGCCCTTCTCTGTTGCATGTCTGGTGCCCTCTGATGCATGTAATGTCCAGTCAGCTGATGACCTAAGGGCTTTCTCACCTTCTTATGGGTTACAATCCATGGAAAACACAGCCCAGGTAATAACCAGGCCCATAAACTGCATTATTACTATGGGAGCATGAATGTGTTACAGAGTTCGGAGACAAAATAACAAGAAGAAGGAAAGAGATTTCTCTTGTTATGAGAAGTCCTGATTTCTTGGAACTTTCTGAAGAAACATTGCACAGGAGAACCTGTAATTACATTGTGGAGTCATTCTTAACGTTTCTTATCAGCAACATATTTTTTTGCAACTGATTTTTATAGGGAGCACAGGGCAGAACGCCTTACTTTGAGCAAGCATCTTTTCTTCTAAATGGGAAGCTGCTGACAGGCTTGCCAGCAGCACCTGCAAAGCAATTTGTGAACCTGGGATGGGAGGAGGACTGAGAGGAAATCACTATCTGGTCTGGATTTGATTAACACGTGTTATTCCATTGCCCTCGTCTTGTGCCAGAACTCCACTTCCCACCTGATGTGCACTTGCTCCAAGTGTAGATTCATCAAGACCTTGGCTAAAGTTTGTATCATTTTCTTTTTTTTCTAGCTTGTTTTTTAGCTTTTAAAGACCACAGGATAATTTTCATAGAGTCACAGAATCATAGAATGGTTTGGGTGGGAAGGGACCTTAAAGATCACCTAGTTCCAACCCTCCTGCCATAGACAGGGACGTCTTCCACTAGACCAGGCTGCTCAAGGCCTCAACCTGCTCTTGAGCACCTTCAGGGAAGGGGGCATCTGCAGTCCCTATGGGCAGTGTGTTCCAATGTCTCACCACCCTCACTGTAACAAATATCTTTGTAATATTCAGTCTAAATTTCCTTTTCTTCCAGTATAAGGCCATTCCCCTTCATCCTATCACTACAATCCTTTGTAAAATGTCCCTCCCTAATTTTCTTGTAGGGCCCCCTTTAGGTACTAGATGGCTGCTGTAAGGTCACCATGGAGCCACACTGAGCAATTCACAGAATCACAGAACAGCAGGTTGGAAGGGACTCTCTAAGAATCATCTGGTCCAGCCTTTTGGGGTGGTAGTGTAGTTTAAATGAGATGTCAAGCTCAGTCTTAAAACTGAGAATTATTTTACAGATGTTGATTTGGGATACTTTAATCTGTCACCTTCAAGGGTAAGGTTGTCTATTGGCTCTGGGTATAAGTAGGCCTGCCATGTTACTGCAGCTGGAAGCAAGGAGGGCTTCCAAATGCAAAATCTAATGTATGAGCACGGGACAATGCATTCCCATCAGAAGTTAGGGAAATGATCTACCTACATGGGATAAATCATCAGGATTCAGCTAAATCTAAGTTACTACTTTAATTCTTGCATTGCAATTCAATTAGTCCCCCCACATCTGAAGCCAAATCACCTGCAAGACTTATCTTTTGTTGCACAACTCCTTGGGCAACCTGTTCTAGTGTTTCATCAACCTCACTGTAAAGTACTTCTTCCCAATATCTAGCTGAAATCTCCCCTCTGCCAGTTAAAACCCGTTACTTCTCATCCTTTCATTACAAGACCTTTTAAATAGTGCCTCCCCAGCCTTCCCGTAGGCCCTCTCCAGTACTAGAAGACCACTATAATGTCTCCTCGAAGCCTTCTCTTCTCCAGACGGTAGAGCCCAAAGTCTTGTAGTTTGTCCTTATAGGAGAGGTGCTCCAGCCCTCTGATCACCTTCGTGGACCTCCTCTATTCTTTACATTTCACTTCTTTCTTTTCTTCTCTTTTGCCCCTTTGCTTCTCTTCCCCCCC
>WAAF01016419.1:26479-53870 GCA_013400475.1 Tricholaema leucomelas
TGTTGCTTCTTCTCACCCCTTTTTCTTCTTCCCCCCCTCTGGCTTTTTCCTCCCCATTCTTTTGTTGTTTCTTCCCCCTCTCCCCTTTGCTACTTCCTGCCCCCCTTGCTACTTTCTCCCTCTCTTGGCTGCTTTCCCCCCTCCCCCTTCCACCCTCCCCTCCCCCGGTTTGCTACATTTTCCCTCCTTTTTTTGTTATCACTTCTCCCCTTATGGTCTATTTCTTTCCCCTGACTTTTTTCTAGTTTCTTCCCTCTCTCCCTCCCCCAACCCCCCCTTTCCTTTTCTCTTTCACTTTGCTTAGTGCTGCAGGGGAAGGCAAAAAAATCCCAGGGAAACTCAATAGTCCCCTTTGGGGAGAAAAAAGCCTCCTTCCCTACCTGCAGGGCATGTTCTGGGATATGAGCAGCCAGTGCTAACCCAGCTAAGATGGACCAGGGTAGCTCTGCCAAATGGTGATGGCTCGATGCTGCAGAGGAAGGCTAAAAAAACCCTGGGACCAGTGCCAATTTGTCCCGGGGCGGAAAATTCCTTCCTGACCCCAAGGAGGACGATCGGCTGCCCTGAGCATGGAGCAAAACCTGCTGCCCCCTGCCATAGGCTGCTCACACTTCCCAGGAGATGCCCCAGCCCTATTCTCCCTCAGCCTGCAGCCATCTCAGGGACTTCCCAGAGTGCCTTAATCATTGTAGGGGCAGGAATCCTTCTGGTGTCTCTGTGTGCACCAAATTACTGGGAGCCTCTGCTCCCCATTTCTGTGTGGCTGCTGCCCTTGGCTCTGGAAGAGATGAGTGTGGTAAGCTCTGCACTGCTCCTCGGGAAGGCATTCCCTTGGTCCAGCCATGGCCAGACAGCTGGAAGGGATTTTCTTCCCTTAGACGAGCTGGCCTTAGGGTGGAGAAACTCCAGCAATCTAGTCCTGCTTCTGGCCTTCGTCCCTCAGCCTCTACTAAGTAATTCTAGCATCAGCTTCTCGAAGGCTTGCTCTGAAGATGTCGTCTGGCTTAGTCTGAGCCAGCTCTGGCAGCAGACGCGGGAGGACACCCCAGGGTTTTGTGAGGGCTCTGTAACATCATCGCGCCACCCTGTGTGAGGGCCCTGCGACGTCAGGCTGCCAGCCTGCGTGAGGGCCCTGCGGTATCTGGGTGCCAGCCTGTGTGAGGGCCCTGCGACGTCAGGGTGCCAGCCTGTGTAAGGGCCCTGCGACGTCAGGGTGCCAGCCTGCCTGAGGGCCATGCGACATCAGGCCGCCAGCAGCCTGCGTGAGGGCCCTGCGCCATCAGCCCGCCATCAGCCTGCGTGAGGGCCCTGCGCCATCAGCCCGCCAGCAGCCTGCGTGAGAGGCCATGCGACATTAGCCCGCCAGCAGCCTGCGTGAGGGGCCATGCGACCTCCGGCCGCCAGCAGCTTGGTTGAGGGCCCGGCGCCATCAGCCCGCCAGCAGCCTGCGTGAGGGCCCTGCGCCATCAGCCCGCCAGCAGCCTGCCGACGGCCCTGTGACGTCAGCGCGCCAGCCTGCCGTGCGCAGCCCCGCCCCCTGCAGCCCCGCCCTGCACCCTCGGGAAGAAGGCGTTGGGGAGCTGCCCAGGGGCACTGTCCCAGTGCCCGCTGTGCTCTGCCTCCTTGCCCTTGGTGGCTGTGCCCTGGGCGCAGCTGCTGGGTGTCCCTGAAATGTCCTCTGCCCCTCGGCTCCCCAGTACAAGCCAGTGGTGTTATTCTTCTCTCAGGCCACAGTGCCAACCAACCCTGCAGCCCTGAGACTGTTAGCTGTCCCCTCTGTGCCAGGGCTATTGTCCATAAAGCCACACGGTGAGGAGAACCAGGGACTTGATAGGGCTGGACTCAAACCCTGGAAGTGTGAGGGGGGATGATTTCAGTGGCTGCAGCCTGGAGGAAAGCCAAAGTGTAAGCAAGAGCTGTAGGTTCTGGCGAATGGTGCCAACAGAGCAGAAATAAAACGGGCTTTGAAAGTCAAGGGAGCAAAGGTGTGAGTGATGTGGTGCCAAGGTGGCTAGTTTGCAGAGCTGGAACGTTTGAATCCATGGCTGAAGTACAGCCAGGCAAACCATTACTTTGCCAAACTGGGCAAACAGCCCATTGCTGCTCTCACTGTCACATCCATCTCCCACTGAAACTAAGCTATGTGAGTGAGCCTTTGTGAAACACACCCCCTGGCCATGTTAGTCTGGGGTACCAAAGGAGCTTCAGCACAGGGGTAGAACTTTCACAGGTCATTTCTGAGTTTAATCTTTCCCTGAGCTCTTTGCCTGCTTCCCTTTGTGTGAGGATGCTCAGATCTTACCAGAAATTATTGCAAGTCTCTTTTCCTTCAGGATTTAGTACTTGGAGTCCTGTAAGAGTAAGGAAGGTGCTGTTCTTGACATTGTGTACGTTGGTTCCTGAATTCGTCTGTGTAAGGACATTTGTTCCTCAGACATTCCTTTGGCTGTGGGGCTACCCCAGGTGAAAGAAAGTCTTTTTGGTTGCTTCTGTATCAGTTTTGCAAAGACAGGGAGAATGTGCAGGACTTCCTCACCATTCGTCTGCAGTGATGCAAGGGACATTTGCTGTTAGCCTGCCTATGGTTTGCCTTTCCTCAATGAAGTCAGTCCTGACTTGTTGCATCTTCTTAACTGTCTTTTGCCTCTTGCGCTTCAGTAGCTCTTTTTCTCCTTTGGCCTTCATCCTGGATATCATTCTTGAAGCTCTCTCAAGCGTTCTATTCCATTCACTTTGTGGCATCCCATCTGGAATTACAAATACTCCAAAAAGTATGCATGGCGTTTAAGATGCAATTACTTACATTTAGTCTGCCCTGCAATTTACTGGTGTATTTTGCAAACAATGTAATGTCATTCTTAACACAGCAATTACTGTGGGTCTCTAATTAAGCAGGGATTCCTCTTGTAAGAGTGAGGATAGAAATGGGCCAGTTTCCCCTCCTGCTCTCTCTCCAGTATTTCTGCAAGGCTTTGTTTTAGGAAACAGTTGGCTTTCAGAAGCTCTCATTTATGCCACGTGCAACTTGGCAGTTGTTAACTTTCTTCTCTAACTTTTGTTATCAAAGTCTGTCTCTTTATGTGACCAGAATGTAGGAGAGTTGATTTACATTTTCATTGCCATGTTTTGTTCATTCTACTTATTTTAGAAGTCTCCATGGAAATTCTACAGATGAGTCTTTGTTAGATTTTTGGTTTGGATGGAACCTGTTGAAATTACTCTCTTGGCCCCCTGTATGTTGTCATAAACAATTGCCTGCTGGCTTTTCTTGCTGAGATTTAGAAAGCTACAGTCTTGATTCTGCGGAAGGTGGACTTACAGGCTGAACTTAATGCTTAGCTGTGGAATCATTTCTTCTGAATATGTTCATTAAAGGAAGAGTGTGTGCATATTTGTTACTTATATATATGAAATTTAGTCATTGAGGGAACCAACTTCGAGCCATTTCTTGTCATGTTTAAACTGATCCCATGAGGTATTGTTGTAGAAATGTGGCACCTGGCTTAGACAAGCAACTAGTCACATTTGGCTCTTCCATTCCAAGTTCCTCAAAATCACTTTGTATCTGGCACTTGCTGTAGAAAGCTTTGGGGGAAACTGCTCTTTGCACTAGTACATCTTACCCAGAGAGGAGCTGGCCTTGTCCCAGATGCCTTTGTTCTACTCATGGCAAATGAAAGAACTGGATTTCTAGGCTTTCTACTCCTCTCTGCAGTGGGAACTTTTTTCAGGAATACAAATTGTGTTAGAGTGTTGTTCTGTAGGACTCAGTTACGAAGCTTTCCCATTTTAAGACGAGAAACTTGCAGCATAGAACATGTCTACGTAAAATGGATCTCCACAGCTCCAGAGACAAAGCTAGGGCAGAATTTGAGCACTTAATTCCTGATGACTTTGGTACATATTGTAGGAAATTATGAAGTATTTTCTCAGGATTTGACCAGTGTGCCATCTGCTTGACTCTTTCTTACATTAATGACAAAATTTTCCTCCTCTGTTTGATATTAATAACTAATTGATTTTTTTTTTTATGCCCAAATGAAGAGGTTTCTGCTGTTGGTTAACATTTCCTGTGAACATGTTGTATCAATGCAGCGTTTTCTAGTTAATATTTTGTTCTTTCCTCCTCTTTATAACTTTTTGTTGTGCTTAACAGAAAATACAATACTAAGTTTTTGTTAAATGCCAAAACCATTTGTTTGCCTGCAGCTGGGATGTGCTCTGCTTCAGCCTTGAGAGGCACCAGGCCAGCAATTTCCTGCAGAGCCCTGGAAGAGTTCATGTCTGTCACTCTTAAAGTATGCCACACATACAGGGAAATTAATTGCGCACCCAAATAAAAAAAGCTCATTTGCTTCTTTTCCAGTTTTCCTTCTGGCATGTCCAGTCTACCCTAACCCCTGAAATCATCACGTAGTTGAGACTGCAGAACTACAAGAAGGTTTTGGCAAGCCCATGCACTTTCTAGAACAGAAAAAGGCAGAGGGCAGGAGCAGTGTTCCGGTATGACTGTCACATGAATGGCTAGAACTCCAAGAGCTGCATATCAAGCTTATTTTCATTCTGTTGGGTAAGTTATTCTCAGCTGGACATAAAAGTGTCTTTGTTTCTTTCCTGGCTTCTTTTTATGCCATTTGGAATCAAAGCAATACATTTATTTTATTTTGATTATTGAGGAGTTTTGTGATTGCATCCAAAATTGGTACCTTTTCTTCAACTTCATGTCAGAACATAGTTTATTAAGGTATGGGGTTGTTGTTGTTAGGGTATTTTGTTGTTGGGTTTTTTGTGTGGTTTATGTTGTTGATACTGGTTGCAGGTTTTTTGTTCACATAATCACAGAATCTCAGGGGCTGGAAGTGACCTCAAGAGATCACCCAGTCCAACCCTCCTGCAAAGCAGGATCACTTATACCAGATCACACAGGATTGCGTCCGGGCAGGTTTTGAGTATCTCCAGAGAAGAGGCTCCACAACTGCCTTGAGCAGCCTGTTCCAGTGTTTTGTCACCCTCACAGTGGGGAAAAAAAAAACCTCCTTGCGTTTATATGAAACTTCCTATGCCTCAAATGTTGTTGTTGGTTGGTTTACTTTAGTACATGTGCAGCTCGTTAGAAAAACCATCTAGCCCACCCTAGGAGTGAAATGGCCAGTTTTGACTGTGACAGACTTGTGTTTAATTGATAAGTCAGAAGTGTGTGTAGCCCTCTTGGGATTCCATCAGCTCTAAATCCTGCTTAAATGTGCTCCTCTCTTCCCATTGTTTTTTTTGTTGTTTGTGCTTAAAAAACAACAACAACAAAACCAACAAACTTCCCATTGTTTTGCTAATGACTGGCACAGGGATTCTTGTCTGCCCTCTGTGCTTTTGGAAACCTCTAACTTAAGTAATAGAGATAATTTTTCCTTAAAGTATTCCTAAGGTAAACGCAAAGATTATTTTTTTCCCCTGTTTTTGAGAGCTCAGGAGCATTGCACAGTCTGTGATCTCAAGCAAAAAGTTTTTTCCCTTGGAATCCACAACATCTGAACATCCATGCTCTTGGTGGGTAATGTTAGGAAGGGGATGGAAGAAACAGACTGGGAAAAGTGTAGGGAAAAAACTCTGCCTGCCCATCAGAGTTCTCTGTGTGATCTGCTACTGCTTTTCTTAATTCTTACCATGTTGTTAAAGCAACACCTATCTCCTGAGGAGCAGACAAATTGGTGTGTTGTTTTTTCTTTTGAAATAATGTGACAAGCATTAGTCTTCCCAGTAAGACTGATAATCTGTAGTTGCTGTTTCCAGAAGAGTCCATAATCCTTATTCCTTAGGGGCAGCTAATGCAGCCAATTTACAAATGATAGAAACACCAGGAAGACACTGTTTTCAGGGTATGTTGTCACTCCTACAGACTGAGGAGTCTAACTATAATCTAGTCATTTTTGAAAGCTAACTGGACTTCTTGTTTTGATTGTGTAATATATCAACCTGCTTATGCTAGCAAGAGTTGATCTGAGCTCTTGTGAAAACTCGGTGACATTAAGAAGAGCAGCTGAGAAGAGCTGACAGTCAGTTTTGAGGTGTCAGTGGTATGATATTGACTAGGTGTAACACTTATCACCCCAAGGAGTAAGTGTGTGTCTTTTTTTAATGTTGTTTTCATCACGTGTTAGAATGGGAGGCAACAGGAGCGCAGAAGAAATTGAGACTCAACAATAACTAAGTATTTTTAACCTATTTTCTGAGAATATGTATTGTCTTTGTTTAACATACAAGAGGCAAAAGCAAGGGTCAAGCCTGAGAGTAGCAGTTTGTGAAGGTTTAGGTCACTGTAGGAAACTGGGAGTCTTTCTTTTCCCTCACTCTTGTAACTCAATGTTGAGTTTTCAGTTATTATTTGAGCTAAGGGAAATGGTGAAAGGAAAACTGATTTTCATGTAGGATTGAAGATTTCTTATGTGATTTTAATTCCCTTTTAGATGGGGGATATGTTTGTCAGTTACACAATGTTCTACATAGCACAGAGAGGCCATAGTCTTCCTGGCTATATAATGAAATGTTGTAGCAATGGTAATGCTAAACCATGACTTCACTTTTTCTGTATTTCTAGTGATCATTTCCCGTTGTTGTTTCAGACCATATCATTTCAGAAATTCTCCTTTGCTTTTTCTTTGGGGGAAAAAAATGAGGAACAGAAACTTTGCATGACATAGGTTGCAAAAAAATCAGTTCATGATCTCTGTTAATATTTCATTACCAGCAAATGTTTAAAACTGTTTTGTTGAGAACTGATGAAGAGCAATGAGATTTCTTAGTTGAACATACATTAATATCAATAAGAAAGCGTCTTTGGCAGGGATTCTTTCTTATATACATTACAGAATACAACAAGAGTGAAGATTCCTTAAATGGAAGGTTGCAGAAATATCTTGGGAGCAGAGTGAAAAAAATTACTCCAAAACAAAAATGGCTACAGTTTTGCAGAGAACAGGCTTTAGTTGCAGTGTCTCATGACTGTGAGAAGACATTAGTCCTTTCCATCTTGATGACAGTAAGTAAAAGCAGGAATATGTTATCAGCTTGTGATTATCAATTTATGACTGGTTATTATCCAAGCTATAGAGCACTTGGCAGGCTTTGCTTTCTGTGTCTGTCTGTAAGACCTCACAGTCATAGAATCGTAGAATTCTCTGGGTTGGGAGGGGCCTCTAGATGTCATCTAATCCAACCCCCCTGCAGTGAGCAGGGACATCACTAACTAGATCATGTTGCTCAGTCCTTAACTGCTCTGCTTGTCCGTTCAGCTCTGATGTATGTAAAAGCTCTGATGAATATGATACTGCCAAGAGTGGAAATTATCAGAAAGAGAACAACAACATTTAAGTGAACTCTAATGTTCAAACCATAATGGCTGATAATTTGGTAAGGAGATGGACTTATCATTGAGCACCTTTAGGGAGCTTAACTTAAGAAGATGGTTCTTACCAGAAAATAAATATTGCCTGTGTATTAACTGGGGTAATTGCAGATGTTTCTTTGGCCCCAGACCAATGAGATAAGTTTGCTGTCTTATGCAACACAAAATCCTGTGCGTTTACACACAATATATGGCATACATGCCACCTGCTGGACAATCCTTATTGTTTCCTTTTGCTGCTCCTGGCGAGTGATTCATATGCTGGCTCTGTCCTGGGAGAAATTTCTTGGATATTATTCTTTTATTTCCTCCTCTTTTTTTTTTTCTTTTCTTTTTTTCTTTTCTTTTTTTTTTTTTTTTCCTTGATGAAATGCCTGAGTTCTTTGCTACTGTAATAGCCTCAGAGGAGAAGAAGCTACAATGGGTAGAGAGCCTATTGAACGTTTTGATCCTACCAAGCCACAATGTTAGTTACCTGCTTTGATGTAGCAATGAGTTTCCCACATAAACCAAGTGCCTCTCTCTGCACTCTTGCTAAGGGCCAATGCTTATCCTGACAGAACACCATTAAAGCAGTGACAAGGGATTGGAGAATTGTGTTTGAAAGGCTCAAGTTTCTGTAGCAGCAGGTTTTTCTTGCCTTTCTTTCTCAGCAAACTTGTTAATAACACAAGCTAGATGACCACGTTCCCTAATGAAACAGATTAATGTTGAATGTTTGTTTTGGTTTGCTTGCTTGCTTGCTGTTGGTTGGTTGTTTTTATAATAAGAAGAAAATGAACCATCTCTAATGGAGATTTACATTCTCTGCTTGTTGAGAGCAGATGCCAGTACTCTCACTCGCCGTCAGACCATCCTTGTGGACTAACTGAACTCAGCAGTGCTGCTTGGAAATACTATACACAGCTAATAGGACTACTAGGACTAGGATAATATAGAATCATAGAATTGTTTCAGTTGGAAAAGACATCCAAGATGATTATCGAGTCCAGCTCTCAACCTGAGACCATCGTGCCTGTTGAACTTTGTCCTAAAGTGGTGTGTCCGCACATTTCTCTAACACTTCCAGGGATGGTGACTCCACCACCTCCCTCAGCAGCCTTTTCCAGTTCCTGACCACTCCTGCAGTTAAAGACATTTTTCCTAATACCCAAAGTAATACTCCCCTGGCACAGTTACAGGCTACTTACAGGTGACAAAATCAGGTGCCACCTGCATACTCTCACTGTAAAAAGAAGCAAATACATTCCAGCACTCTTGCATCCAGACTACTCTGGGTTATGAATCTTAGAATCAACCAGATTGGAAGAGATCTCCGAGATCATCCAGTCCAACCCTTGTTGTTTACCAGAAAGCAAGCAGGCAAAAGGATATGGTTTATAAATCACACACAATTAAAATATCAATAACATTTGGATCATCTTCTACTTGTGCAAATTGAGAGGGACTTCACTGAGAGCAGTCCAACTGCATCAGGAACCAGGAGAACCAATTTCTGGTCCTAAAACTATTTTATTCATGTTATTTTTTAATGTATGTCAAAAAAACACAGGTGTAAGCAAAGCTGGCTAGCACACATGTCTTGCAGGAGCTGTAACTTGTTAAGTTCACAGAATCACAGAAACGTTCAGGTTGGAAAAGCCCCTCAGGATTGCCAAATCTGACCAATATCCCTACTCTACAAGATGCATCCTCAATTATATCCTCAAGCATCACATCCAAATTACTTTTAAACACAACCAGGGATAGTGACTCAACCATGTCCCTGCACAGCCCATTCCAATGCCTGACCAGTCTGTGATTTTTTTTTCCTAATGTCCAATCTATACCTACCCAGTCGCAGCTTGAGGCCATTCCCTTTATAGTGATAATGTTAGTGTTCTATCACTATTTACTTGTGAGAAGAGACCAGCAGCAGCCTCTCCACAACGTCCTTTCAGGTAGCTGTAGACAATGATGAGGTTTCCCCTCAGCCTCCTTTCCCTCAAACCTAAGCATCCCCAGCTCCCTCAGTCGCTCTTTGTAAGATTTGTTCTCCAGGCCCTTCCCCAGCTTTGTTGCCCTCCTCTGCACTCCAGCATCTCCACATCCCTCTTGTAATGAAGTGCCCAAAACTGAATGCAATACTCGAGGTGTGACCTCACCAGAGCAGAGTACAAGGGGACTGTCACCTCCATACTCCTGCTGGCCATAGGATTTCTAATACAAGCCAGGATGCCAGTGGCTTTCTTGGCCACCTGGGTACACTGCTGGCTCACACTGAGTTGCCTGTCAATTAGAACCCCCAGGTTGTAGTGATCCACTCAGCTACATTTTGCTTTTGCCACGTAAAGTCTAAACATTTCTCATGTGAGCACACTTCATAGTTAATATTAGCATTGTAATGTACTTTTGACCAGGGTAGGAAGCTATGTAATTTTCTCAATCACTTAGTACAGTCAGAGGCTTGTTCATATACAAGATGACATTGTACTCCCTTGAGAAGTTTTAGGCCCTGACAGTAGATCTGCTCTGGAAATGTTCACTGGTGTTTGAAGGAACCAAAGTGTCTTTCTGACATATTTTTTTTATCCTTTCATATACTACTCAGTAAGTTCTGGAGACCAGGGAAGTGGAAGTGTGTTTACCATTGGACAGAGGAAAATAGTTGTCATTCTTCACATTCTATCTGTAGAGCATGTAAAGACTTTTGGAATTAATCCAGTTTCTCTCATGCCTGAACTTGTGTGTCTGGTGAAATCTTCGGTCAGAAACAGCTGATATAATAGAACATCTCATTATTAAGGCCATTTCACTTCTGGTAATTCTTTGGTTTGGATGTTTTTGATACTCTGCTGAACCACAGCAAAAAAAAAACCCAAACATTTAGGGAGATAGAATTCTTGGACATAATTTTGAACAGTCTTGAGGGTGGTTCTCGGGAGTATACTGTGCTCCAGCCTGTCGTAACTAACATGGAAACTTAGCTGCTCACCAAAGGCTGCTTGGTCCTGGCAGGATACCCAGATCTGGAGCCAGGTGTATTACACATTTTACTGCTTATAGTTTCATTGTTCATAGTGGTGGGCAGTGGCCAGATCAGTGCATCTAACAGAGATACAAAAGAGATGAGTAGTAAGACCCTTCTTTAATAATACCATTTTATTAGTGAGGGAAGACCTTGGGTTTTTTTTGTTGTTAAGTCAAGAGTGAAGAAATGACATAGTGGTGTGCATCACACTATTATAGTGGTGTGCTATTTCTATTACTGTCATGGAAGGAGGCAAAGCCCACTTGTGACAAACTGAATAACCAAGGCCAGAAGGCTGTGCTGCTATCCAGTGTCACCTAGACAAGCTGGAGAGCTGGGCAGGGAGAAGTGTGATGAAATTTGTAAAGGGCAAGTGTGAAGTCCTGCATCTGGGGAAAAGAAACCCCATGGATCAGTACGGGTTGGGAGCTGATTTGTTGGAGAGCAGCTCTGGGCAAAAGGACACGGGAGTCTTGGTGGACAACAGGATGACTGTGAGCCAGCATTGTGCTCTTGTGATACAAGTGTGACTGGAAGGTCAAGGAAAGTTCTCCTTCCCTCTGCTCCACCTTGGTGAGGCCACATCTGGGCCCCACAGTTGAAGAAGGACAGAGACTTGCTGAAGAGGGTGGAAAAAAAGGGCCTACAAATGTGATTATGGCAGTAGAACATCTCTTTTGTGAACTAAGACTGAGAGAATTTGCTCTTTTCAGTCTGGAAAAGAGAAGACTGAAGGGGAATCTCATAAATGCTTCTAAATGCTGGAAGAGTGGGTGTCAGGAGGGTGGGACCAATCCTCTGTCTGTGGTGCCCCATGACAAGAGGTAATGGTCACAAACCTGAACATGATAATTATATCTAAAAATTAAGAGGATCTGCTGTAATTTAAGGTTGAGAGAGCACTGGAACAGGCTGCTCAGAGAGGTGGTGGAAGCTCTGAAGGCATTCAAAAGCCACCTGGGATATGTTCCTGTGTGACTTTCTCTAGGTGAATCTGCTCTAGCAGCAGAGGGCTGGACTCATTGATGGCCAGAGGTCTCTTCCAAAACCTTCTGCTCTCTGACTCTGTGAAGGCAAGTCGATCAGTCCCTTTATTGCATAGAACATGATATGGCTATATTAATGTATTAATAAATGGATGTAATGTAGTGGAAAGAGAGAAGCAGATTCTGTACTTGGGAGCAGGAAAGCTAAATCCTATGTGGGCAGTTTTTTATTCTAACACTTGAAAATGCAAATCTTTGCCTTCCAAATATCATCTAATCCTTCTGTTTTCATTATGCCTTAACTGATACAAGGCTTCCTGTGCAGTGAGTCACAGAAATGTTTATTGGACAGCCTGACAAAAGCTTGTAGAGATCTCATGTGAAACACAAAGCTGAGGCATCACTCTCTAAGCATCATCTTTTACAAAGAAGCAAATTAGCAAGTGTCAGTTTCTGATGAAGATGGTGAAGACATGATGGTTAGCTGAAGCAGCTTGTCCTGGTTCCCAGAAGGATAAGCAGTGTTCTGGGTACACTTGTATTTCCACCTTTCTGCAAATGTGCATCCGTTGGCATTTTGAGGGTTAAAAACATAGATTAAAAAAATTCCAAACCCCATTTTGTCTCCCTGAGGTGTTTGAAAAGGAGGCCTGTGGCTGTGCTGTTATAACAGGGTTGATTTAAACGAATTTCCTTTTTCTCTTTTCTTTCTGGCTCTCAACCATGCATTTTAATGCTCAGTAGTTTGCTTTGGTTTTAATCTGAGTAGAACTCAAGACTAATTTAAAGATAAGAAGCAATGTTGGCACTTGAGCACAAGTATGTAAGCCAACCAAATTTTGGCTGGAAATTAAAAGAAGGTTCTTGACCATTAAAATGTTCAAGTAGGGAAAAAGAACAGGAAAAAAAAAAAAAAGAAGGAAGAACTTGGCAAATTTTAAGGTGAAATTACTGGAATCACAAGGGATTGAAACTGATAGATCAGGAAATCTCCTCTGTTACTTGATTTCAGTCAAGAAATGCTTCACCTTCATAGGGTCTGGCAGGGTTTTTTTCAGCTTTTATCAGCCTGGTTACTTTCTAGATAATTAAAGTTATAATGAATATGGCACTGTGTTAAGTTTTTTCTCAGTGCAGGTAAGAGGCAGATCCACGGAGCACATTTCTTAATTAGCAATCAAGCTGCATGTTAAGATGTAACTGACCAAGAAAGAAATATATGTGGTTTCCAGATACCTCTGGAAACCAGAATTAGACAATCAGTTATCATCAAGTGTTTTCCCCAGTGCTATGATGAAATACTTCAGCAACACAAATACAGACACTGCAGGATCTTAGATTCCGTGCGGCTCCCCATGAAGGCAGAGGACATTTGGTCCCTGACAATAAAACAAAGCCAGAGGAGGCTGTGACAGGCAAACTGATCCAAATGTGCTTTCTCTCTCTCTCTTTCCAGCAAGCACTGACTCAGTCTGAGTGAGGAGCTCCGATTTTGTTTTGGTATCACAGAGAATATGACTCAAACGCTTTTGCCAGCTCTCAAACTGCTTTGGAAATACCATGAGCAGTACTTGTGTGTGTATGTAAGGTCTTAATTCTCCTTCTCCTCAGGTACCAGCTGGAGAGGAAGGAGTGATTAAGTTTGTGTCTCTTGTCACCTGAAAACAAAGGGAGAGATTACTGTGCTTCCGCAGAGGGGAAAAGGAGCAAATTGTTCTGATCTGTAACTGGTGGTGCAGCTGGACTGGGCTGACTTGAAGATTTCATTAGAAAAGCACAATACTGTATTTCTTTTGTACAGCAATCACTCATCACCAGAGATCCACTATCTCCAGTTTGTGTATGTTTTACTTGGAGAGTTGATGATAAAATTGGTGGAACTACTAGAAGACCCTTAGAGGTGAGAGAGATAACCAGCCTAAGCACATAGATTGGTAGATCACATTTTGGCTTCTGAGAGACGAGGCAAGGGCAAATCAATGTTTCTTTTGGTCAAATTTTGGAAACAAAATAGGAAAACTTTTTTGTGTGCTTGCGTCGTCCCCCCCCCCCCCAACTTAGAGAATATGCAAACTGTTACTCCAGTGAAAACTGCTGGTATGGATGGGACCTAGCCATATAGACATAGAGAATCATGGAATGCTGGGTGGAAAGGAGCCTCAAGAATCATCTAGCTCAATCTGACTACGTGAATGCTTTTGTTCACCCAGTATTTGGATTGGTTTTAAGCAAATCACTGCACTCTGTTGATTCTTAGGTTGGTGCTGTGGTGATTAGAGTCCATCAGAAATTTCACACCTTGTACGATACAGAGGAGGAACAGTAAAAGAAAGGGAAAAGCACACCACAACTGCCTCCCTCCTTTAGTTATTTTTGTGTGAGTTGCACACAAAATGCTGCTAAATGCAGTATTTTATTTGGTTTGTCTGATGGTTGTGTTCTTTCTTCCTATCTGTTACTTATTTGGAGAAGTTTGCTTTGTTTTGTGGTTTGTTTCTTTTTTTCGTTTGTTACTGTCATTTCTAGCTAACCTCAAAGATTAGGCTTGGTGTTAACTAGCAGATTTCAAATCGGGACCATGCTTGCAAAGAAATGGCACTGAAAGCATCTCATGCAGCAGGATGCTTCACAGTTCCCAATGTGATTCCACAGTTCTCTGTGCGATTACTCAGATCTTCAACATGAGCGAGCCAGCATGGTGTACGTGACTAGACAGAGGAGTGGACAGTAGAATCTCAATTCTAAGGCAAACTTCATTGTGCCTGTATTTTATTGTCTACAGCTGTGCCAGGTAGTAAAGGATCTTCTCTTAAAGGAGAGGAAATAGGTGCTTTAGTGGTGCTTGACTCGTCTGATCATACGCAACTTCTAGTTTCGGATAACATGAATCTTATTCTGGATGACAATGACAGTCTTGACTAACTCCTTGTCAACTGTGAAAGGAGACTGAAGTGACAAGTTCGAAGTTAGATGTCTATATTCAGATGAATCCTTCTGTGATTCATGAAGGAGAAAGGTGCTATCCTTCTCTTTTTTATGCCTTCCAGCAGTTGACTTGTAACCCCATAGTCTGCTGGCTGAGCAGCAGAGTGAATGCTACAGCAATCAAGGTCTGAAATATAACAATAAAACTGAGCTGAACAGAAGACTAATGAACAAAAAGATGCACTTTTTCTGGGAAGAACAGATTCTTCAATCTTTATTGTCAGAATATCCCCATGAGTGTGTCTGTTAATGCTATAGGTACTTCTGAAGCCACCTGCATCATCAGACCTGCCAGTTTTGCAGATAACTCATTTGCAGGAGGTGTGATTGAGACATACCCTGGAGCTGATGGCATCTTCTGTGCCTGTATATGCTCAGGGGGGTAATGTTTTGCCAGATGACCTCTAAGCAGGCTGCCCTTAAGCTGTTGAAGGAGCAGCCATGTGGATGGAAAGCACCTAGAAAAGAGATTGTGCTGAATTCACAGCTTTTCAGAGTGGTCCTGACATATCCCACAACTCTCTGTAGAGTGGTCTTCCCTAGAGGTAGAACTGACAAGCAACAAAATCATTCACTGCTGAAGATGAGTGAGTAGGGAACAGCCTTTCAGCCTTTCATTTGCATCTAAAATTCTCCCACGTTGGCAGGCATTCCGTGGGTAGAACAATGAGACCTTACTTCATCATGAAGCTGGAAACAGAGTAAGACTCAGTGCTTTTATCACAGCCGCACTTATAATTAGGTTGCTTTCCATGTTGGTTCTTAAAGAGATTGCATTCTTTTCAGTTCTCAGCATTTACCACAGAGATTCCAAGTCTTTTTAAATTGAAAAGAAAATAACCTGCTCTTCATCCCCTTTTTTGCACAGAGTACAGCCTTGTGGACCTTGACACATTTCAGCGTTTTTCACTGGGATACTGAAGGTCTTCCACGGTTCAAAAGTGACAAGTGGTGCTTTAAAATACCTCTCTGCACTCAAATTGCTTCAAGGAAATGCAGAAATTTCTACAAGATAACACCAAATTGCTTTTGAACAATGCATGGCAAAAATGTGTGCACTCTGTATATGATGAACACTTCTGCTACTGGTTCCATCTAGTCCACCTCTAGCTCTGTCATGTTTTCTTTGTAGGTAGCAAAAGGCATTAGCCTGTTAGCTACAGTCACCTTGTTCCTCCTCTTCTTTTTATAGTACTTCTCATTCAAGTTCTCCAGCCTTTTCCTCTTAGTCTGCATTTCTAATGATTAGATTTTTCATACTCACACTCTATTATCTCCATCAAAACACTAAGAGGGAACTTTCAATTCACTTGCCCTGATAGGCAAGAGGCTGCTGATTTGTCTGACTGGCTGTAAACATTCCATTCTGGTCTCAGAGCCAGTGGATCTTGCTTACAGCACTGGGAACTTGTTTACAGCACTGGGAACAGAACAAGGGGACACCACTGTTCATAGATTCTTGTGCTTGTTCTGTATTTGGATATAATATTTACTTACCTTACTTAATATTTTGTATGAAGCTTCAAAACTCTTAGTTGCTGTGGAGAGTAAATTGTGGATCGGTCTTTTCTCCCAGACAACCAGCAACAGAACAAGGGGACACAGTCTCAAGTTGTGCCAGGATGGGTATAGGCTGGATGTTAGGAGGAATTTCTCCACAGAGAGAGTGAGTGGTATTGGAATGGGCTGCACAGGGAGGTGGTGGATTCTCCATCCCAGGAAGTGTTCAAGAGAAGACTGGATGAAGCACTTAATGCCATGGTCTGGTTGATTGGACATGGTTGGGATATAGGTTGGACTGGATGATCTTTGAGGTCTCTTCCAACCTGGTTTATTGTATACTTCTCTGATTGTGTGCCACCTTGCAGTGAGTTAACATAGTACAGTCTAAGCACCTTTGGTGTTTATAGCTAAACACCTATGCACTGTTGTAGTAGTAGGACTGATCTACCCCGTGTGACCTCTTTATATTTTTTAAATTAAAATGTGAGAGAAGATCAAGAAGTAGAATTCTTACATCAAAGCCATGTATTTTGTCAGGTCTAGTGTTTCAAAAAACAGCTGAAAAGGGTCTGAAGGCCAAGTGATTTTTCTGTGGCCACACCCCACAGAAAGTATCTCCAACTCACCATGTGTTTCATAAACACTGTAAGAAGGATTTGTGCTTCAGAGGAAAAGGGATTTTGTGTTGGAAGATAAATCTGCATGATGGATGTGACTTGGTTGGCCACTTCCAGTCTTGTTTTCTTAGGGGTGGCAATTATCACAGAATCACAGAATGGCAGGTGTTGAAAGGGATTTCCAGAGGTCATCTAGTCCAATGTCCCTGCTAAACCAAGATCATCCAGAGCAGGTTGCCCAGGATTACAATGTCCACATTGGTTTAGAATCTCTCCAGAGAAGGAGGCTGCACAACCTCTCTGGACAGCCTGCTCCAGGCCTCCAGCACCCTCACGGCAAAGAATTTTTTCGTTAAGTCTAAGTGAAACCTCCCAAGTTCAAGTTTCTTCCCATTTGCCCTTGGCTTTTCACTCGACACCACTGTATAGAGCCCAGCACATGCTTTTGCCCCTCACCCTGTAGCTAGCGATCAGCATTGAGAAAACCTTGCAGACTGTTCTCCAGCCTAAACAGCCCCAGCTTCTTCCCTTATCACAGAGATGATCCAGTCCCTTCAGCATCTTTGTAGCTGGAATTCTGCAGCAGTTCCTTGTCTCTCTTGAATTGGGGAGCCCATAACCAAACACAGTACTGCAGATTTGGCCTCACTAGGGCAGAGTAGAGCAGGCACAAACCTCTCTCCGTTTGCTGACCATACTCTTCATAGTGCACCCCAGAATGTGGCTCATGGTGAACTTGTTGTTCATCATTATTCCCAGGTCCTTCTCCACAGAGATGCTTTGCAAAAGGCCAATATCCAGAATGTATTTTAATAATGTTGTCAGTCTATAATATATATTTATATTTTACTTTATATCACAGTATCACCAAGGTTGGAAGAGACCTCATAGATCATCAAGTCCAACCCATTACCACAGAGCTCTTGCTGAATGCTTAGTATCATTTGATGTATCTCTTTGTGTGAGTGGGTGGTATCTGCACATATGTGTTCTCCTCTCCAAGGGATAATAGAACTGACTGATGGGCTGGTGCTGAAGCCCCTGACACATAAATAAGGCAGCTTGCCCCTAGACTGCTCCACAGTTCTGTGGTGTCTCAGCTTGCTTTGGGGTGTTTTTTAATCACAGAATCACTTGGTTGGATAAGACCTTAAGATCATCAAGCCCAACCATAACCTGACACCTTCCTATACACAGATGTTATACCATGTCCCTGAGTTACTCATCTAAAAGTCTTTTAAACATGTCCAGGGATGTTAACTCTGCCACTTCCCTAGGCAGACTGTTCCAGTACCAATTTTTGCTGACATCCAATCCAAACCTCCTCTGGTGCAACCTGGGGCCATTTCCTCCTGTCACTTGTTACTTGTAAGAACAGGCCAGTCCCCACCTCACTTCAACGTTCTTTAAGGGTGTTGTAGGGAGTGAGAAGGTCTCCCCTCAGCCTCCTTTTCTCCACACTGATCAATCTCAGCTTTTTCAGCAACTCCTCACAGGACATGAGTTCAAGACCCCTCACCAGCCTCATTGCCCTTTAGAACTATTCCTGCTCAGTTAGGGATCTTTCTGTTTTCCAGACTAAAAGAAACATACACAATTTTTATTCAGGTGACACCAAACTGGATAGCAACCTCAGAGTGCACTGTGGTGGTTACTGCAAGAGCCATCACACAGATGCTTATTATGGTCTCTTAGTTTCACGAGTGTCTGGCTGCACCTCTCCTGCTGTTGTGTAGCAGGGCATGTGGTAGTTCATAGCCTTGAACTATTGATTGCAGAAAAGACTTTAAAATCACTTCTTTGATTAGATGTCTCCTACCTCCAGACAGTGAACCCAGATTGTTTGGAGACCTAGAAACGTGAAAGCTGGAACACAGCTCCTTATAAATTAAGCTGAAGGCCTCTGCATTATCAAACCTGATGAGAGGCTGCATGCCATTGTGTATGGTTGCAGATGGAACATTCATACACCAGAGAGCTCTTCACATTGTGTATCTTCTATCAAGGCTTCCTTTTTGCTTTTGGTATGCCAATGTGGAAGGAAGAGCAGCACAAAAGACCACAGAGCAGCCCTGCAATTTGTACTTCGATTTTATTTCCTTGTCAGTACTGCTGCCTTAGTTTTTTTCCCTGATTCTGTGGAAAGAAGTAATTTCATTCTCAGTCTCATCTTTATTACTTTCAAAATGGCTACCTAGATATTAGGAGAAATAATTTGTTCTCAACACTGCTGATGTGTTGATGGACATGTATGTATGCTTTGGGGACCTGGTTTAATGGCCATGGTGGTCTTAGATTGACAGTTGGATTTGATGATCTTAGAGGTTTTTTTCCAGCTGAAACAATTGTATGATTCTTTGATATGCTACTACACCCTGCTGACTGCTTCCTCTGAAAGAGCAGCAGGGTAACTGTGGTGGGGCTACTCTGAACAAGGAGTAAGCCACCTATTTTTCAGGGTGCGGGTATTGCAGCATTAAATTTATGTCGCTATGACGGTAACATTACTAGAGGTTTTCAGACCACCATACCAGTCAGCACTCAACCTCCTTAGTTCACCAAAACCCTATGCTATTTTTCCTGTTTAATATAGTAGAAATATTAGTGTTTTTAATGAAAAACCTCCAGCTGGTGAATGGAAACGTTTTCCAAGGCACGTGATAGAGTAGCTCCATTGTGAGATGTGGATTGGCCCATTCTAGTTAGAGGCTAGGCTTGAGCTCTTGAGCTGCTCAGAAGCACTACTGAAGCTGAAACAGTAACTACACCTGCATAGCCATGGTGAGTAACTTCCTGAAGTCAGCATAAAGTTCATCCAACCCTTTCAGTTTTAAAAGAAGCTGCCAGATTGCCCGTCTTCATACAGTTGGTGTTCTGAATGCCAAGAACACCAGAAATTAGTGTGTCAGAAATTAGAAGCCTAGCAGAAAGGGGAAAAAAAAGAGAAACAGGAGGTGCAGAGGAAATTGTCTGACAGGCAGGTGTGCAGACAGGCAAAACAATACGCAGTTATTTCTTCAGTATAATCACATTCAGGTAGTTTGCAGGAGCTCCAGTGATGATTGACACCCTGCTCTCTACTCGGTGCATTGTAGACACTTAATGAAAGGCAGTCATGGAATTGCAAAATGTATCAGGTTGGAAGGGACCTTCAAAGGTCATCTTGTGCAGTCTCTCCTGCAGTGAGTAGGGATGTCTCCAACTAGATCATGTTGCTCAGGGCCCATAAAATTTGACCTTGATCGTCTCTAGGGATGGAGCCTCCACCACATCCCTAGACAACCTGTTCTAGTATTTCACTACCTTCATCGTAAAGAGCTTGATTTGTTGTCCAACCTACATGTGCCCTGCTCCAGTTTCAAGCCCTCCTCCAAACTTTCTCCAGCAGGTCTATGTTTCTCTTGCATTGGGGGCCCCAGAGCTGGACACAGCATTCCAGGTGAGGTCTCACCAGAGCAGAGAAGAGTGGCAGAATCACCACTCTTGACCTACTGGCTGTGCTTCTTTTTATGCAGCCCAGGACAGCCTTGGCCTTTTGGGCTGCAAGTGCACATTGTTGGCTTATGTTCGGCTTCTCGTCCACCAGTACCCCAAAGTCCTTTTGCTTTTCTGCAGGGCTGCTCTCCGTCTCATCATCCCCCAGCCTGTATTGATACCGAGGATTGCTGTGACCTAGGTACAAGACCTTGCACTTTGCCTTATTGAACTTCATGAGATTCTCCTTATCCCACCTCTCCAGCCTGTCAGGGTCCCTCCAGATGGCATCCCATCTCAGTCTTATCAACCACACCACTCAGCTTGGTACCATCTGCGAACTTGCTGAGGTTGCCCTCAGTCTCACTGTCTATATCCCTGATGAAGATTTTCAACAGCACTGGTCCCACTACATACTCCTGAAGGACAGCACTAGTCCTGGAGTCATAATGGAGAATTGCTGGAGCTTCACGTTGAGCTATACCACCCAGGTGCCTTACCACAATCAATTGTAGGAAAGCATGGTTTGAGTGGGCTCTGGATACTCCTTATATCATAAGACATTAATAAACTGTGGTTTATTAATGTGGTAATTGAGACTGAATGATGAGACCAATATAACAGAGAAGCAAATGTATATTTACAAAGAATGGTTAAATGCTTCAGTAACTTCAGTGCATTACTCTGCTAACCTCTCACAATCTGTTAAATATGTATTGAGTAGATAATGAGGCTATATCCTTGGTAGCACACATTATTTAACGTAAAGCAGCTGTTTAAAGCTACTAGTCGGGAATTATTCCAAAACCTTTACCAAACAAGTTCCCAAGATGAGGGCTGTAGATCGCTGCCAGTTTAAAGAAAGAAATCTTGTCAGATTTTGCTGGCTCTTTCCTCTATTTCCATCTGTTAATTTGCATTAAAATATGGCTAAAAATACATCAATTCTTCTCAAATATTACTTTGCTGTGGAAGTATTTACTGTATTCACCAAAGTGGTGTTGTGTACTTGTCTTGCTAAAGCTTTCCAATCACATGGTGTCTCCTCAGCCAGACACAAATGCTAGCAGAAGAAGCACTGACATTCTCTTTTCTAGCATTTACCTTTCAGGCTGTGCATTAGTGAAAGGATGCTTTTCTTCCCCATACAAATAGCAGAAGGAAATGTTCCAGATTGATTTCAGTTCCTTCTTTAAAGGTGTCTGGAAATACTTCCAACGTAATTGCACTAACTTTAGATAATATGACTGTAATTCACTTTCTGTGCATTTTATTCAACATAGGCCTTCTCCTGCGCATCCATGAATTGCCTAGGAAGTGGTTTAAGCTGAATTGTGGAAGGACTAATCCAGAGAAAGATTTTAAGTGTACATTGAGATGCATTTTTTAAATACATCTTCGGTAAAATCTGTTTTATAGGTTGATATTCAGATACAATGTAAGTTTAATGTAGATGCTTGGAAAATAATGAACATCTTCAGTGTTATTTTATACATTTAGGAGAAGCACAGTGTTTGTCTCTTTGGACTGTCAGGATGATATTGGACTGTCAGGAGATATTCGAGACCTGCCTGGATGCATTCCAGTGTAATCTGGTATAGGTGATCCTGCTCTGGCAGGGGGGTTGGACTGCACAATCTTCCGAGGTGCCTTCCAACCCCTAACATTCTGTGATTCTATGTGACTTCCTCAGGTGTGATAGGTATAAATATATAAGGGATAAAGTATAAATTGAAGAGGTAAAATCCTATTGCCATTTGATTCTGTAGCAAAACTCCCACTGGTTTCAGCAGTACTAAAGATTCTACCTTACTCATCCAAGGCACACATGTCAAGACTGGGATCTAAAAAGGCAATTGAATGTATTTGTGTATACATTTGTGTAATGTATTATTACTTTTAAAAAAAGTAAATAATAGTTCAAAATATAAAAAGGATATAAAATACTATTGATATTGGTAATAGCAATATATATTTATTTATCATATCTACATAACAGTGTGTAGTGTTACTAAGAGACAAGGTACCTATGTGATCTAAAGAAAAAAAAAGAAAGAAAATTTGCAAGGTTGTTGAATGTTCTGGAGCTACTGGGCCAGATGCCGTGGGCTGCAGGGCATCAGCAGCTCTGAGTCAGCTAGCACAGCTCACCTGAGTTGGCTCCAGGTGTATCCCAGCCCGTCAGCATCAACACTCAGTATAAAGGGAGAAGTTTGGGGAGTGGGTAGTGTTTTGTGCCTCCTGCACAGGTTTCTCCTGACCATGCTCTTCCTCTTCGTTTTTCCCAAGGTTTGCCTTCTTATTTCATGTTCTACACCTTATGTGGGTTGAATGGAACTTTGTATACTTTATATCAATATTTGAATCAGTTTTGTTGTGTCATTGAATCCATTTTTATTTCAACCTGTGGCTCTTCTTTCCTTCTCTTTTTTTGGGAGGGGTCACCAGATGATAGAGTAACTGCTAGAGTTTAGCCTCAGATATGGATTAAACTTAGACACTGAGTTTAAAACTCTGGTTGTTATACCTGAGTGAAACACAAATAGATTTAGCAGGGGTGAATCTTTCAGGGGCTTCATCTGTGTTTGAAAAAAACTGTCTGGCTGTTTTCCAGTAAAGTCTTCTCAAGTGATGAATATGGGGAAAACCTCCAGTGACTGCTGTATTCAGATGGCTGTTACTGAACCAATCCTTTCTCTTGTGCAAAGAAAATCTCCTTCTGTATGTTTCATGTGCATGACATAAAGGATCCTGCTGAGCTTCCAGTTGGTCCAGTGGCATTAATAGCAGCCACAGATTGCTCCCCATAGCAGCTAAACCAGTTAGTTTCTCAAAGTAAATATATTTATGAATGCTGCATTTACAGCTTGGAAGAGAAGAATAATGAAACAGGCATCACACTGAAATAATTTATCTCATCAATTCTTAAATGTTGTTTTGTTGGGGGTTTTGTTTATTTGTTTGTTTTGTTTTTTTTTAATTAACAGACTTTAGGGATAGTAGAAAGAAAAAATATTTTGCAATATAAACCCATCCAAATAAATCACCAGGTGGTGTTTAAATGCGAAGAGGAGGGAAACATGCTTAAGGTGAGGTTGCAGGGCAAACCCAGGGAAGAGGTGTGAATGTGTAGAAGAAGAGTGTGTCTTGAAGGAGAGAATTATATTGGTCTTTTCAAGTGCATGATCAGTAATTGCATTATATTTGTGAATAACCAGCTTTCTCCATTTCTTCAAGGAGCATTAAAGTGGAAATAAGCTCAAAATAAGACTGGTGATTAGTATAAACCAGTTGTATTTCTGGCAGGTAACCACCATTTCTGTTCAGTTGTTTTCTTCATGTGCTAGTTTGAGCCTAGTTGGGATGTTTTGGTGAGAAGAACTAGATCATAGGCTGAGAAATGAAAACAATGGTGAGGTCTACTTCCCTCACAGTCTTGCTGAGATGTGTACAAAGGAAAAGCAAAACATTAGATAAAACGCACTTTGCTTGGGTACTTGGTGCTGGGCAGTTCTCTTCTGCTTTGCCTGCTGAGGAGCTTGTGGCTGCTGGCTGAACTCCATCTT
This sequence comes from Tricholaema leucomelas, assembly GCA_013400475.1. Lineage (NCBI taxonomy): Eukaryota > Metazoa > Chordata > Aves > Piciformes > Lybiidae > Tricholaema lacrymosa > Tricholaema leucomelas. Next base: position 50,020 of record WAAF01016419.1, read on the forward strand.
GCTTTCTAACCTCACTCTCCATTTGCTTTGGCTGATTTCACCTTTGCTTCTTAATTCTCTTGGCCGACCTCCATTCTTCCTTGTGACTGGGGTAAGGTTGAGAGGGGTAGGGGGAAGGTGAGGGGGTGGTTGAGAGCCCCTCCTGGGGACTCACGTTTCTGGGAGAGGAGTTGTTTCTGTATCACTTTTACCTTGTATAGTTCTATATATATCTGTATATACTGTAACTATCTGCTTGTAAATTGTGCCAGCTGTAAATATAAGCTTCATTCAAATTTCCAGAGCCGACTGAGTCTAGTCTGGGTGATTTCTAAAGTGTGGGGGGGGTGGGGAACATCCAAACCATCACACTTCATGATGTGGGATAAAAATGGAATTCAGTTCTATTTGCACATCTCTAAAATGCAGATTCAAGCCTAGTATGTGTCTGAGACACATGGCACAGGGTTTTGTTTGTTTTGAATGCCAGAATTATTTCTTCTGCAGCGTAGATTTATGGAGACCCAGAAGAAGTTTCTGAATGTAGATGCTGTCTTGAGCACATGTTTAGGTGAAGCTAAAAATTTCAGAGCCTCTTCTCTTTGATATGTATAAATGAGAGTTTGGGGTCACCGTTTGTAATAGTGACACACTAAGCCTTTTGAAAGATTTAACATCACTTTTTCAAAACACTTTTGTTGAGCACGTAAGGAAAGCATCGAAGTCATACTTTTGCTATGCTTACCGATGTGCACATACCAGGTTTTTATAGGCTTGTTTTTAGTACAGCCAAGCTGCATTCTCTTCAACCTATAATGTTGCATTGTAGTTGCATGGAACATGAAGAAGATAATGGCTTTCTTCTGCAAGATCACCCTCATCTTCCTTTTTAGTTCCATGTTAAGAAGGTTAGGAAAGACTTTCTTTCCTTGCATCTCTAGAAAGCATTTTCTTCACATCTTTACAGCTACTCACAGGCAGATAATTATCAAAGACTGGAATAAGCTCCCGAGGGAGGTGGTTGCATTTCCATTTCTCCTTTAAAAGAGGCAGAAACACGGTTTAGCACTAGACTTGGTGGAGTTAGTGACTGGATTTGATCTTAAAGCTCTTTTCTAACTGAAGTGAGTCTGTGATCACAACTTTGATGTGCCCTTGGAAGAAGAGCTATTTTTATAGGCAATCTCAGTAGAAAACCCCATGTTGCTCTTAATAAACTGTCCCAGTTGGGGCCACGAGCTTACCCCGTACTGGAGGACAGAAATGTCTCTTAGCCCTTTCCAGGAGTAAGAAAGAGGATACTGCACACTGATGGGAAGTTGAGAGAAGAAATACTATTCACAAGGGCACATATACACACGGCAGTCAGGTAGAGTAAGTATAAAATCCACTAGGCCCGGACCGGCCTTCTAGAACCCTCCACCCCTTCCCCCCTCCGTTGACCTGCGGCTAGGCCGAACCCGCCCCCCCGCAGCTGGGCCGGGGAGGCCTCAGTGCCTCAACTCCCTGCCCTGCCGCTCCCCACGAACCGTGAGACAAGAGCGTGTGCTGTTTGCAGAGAGAAGGGGAAGCAAGAGAGGTAGGGAAGAGCTCAGCCAGGCACTGTCTTGTAAGCTGGGATAGGGAAAGATGGAAGAGAATAACAATGTGACAGTATCCTGGGGTAGGCCTCTGTCCCTGTGGTTTTGTTTAAGGGGGACCTACTGTCCCTCAAACTACCACCTGAACGCATGAGTTGGTTAGTAACAGAGCTCTCCATTAAAAGATATTTAATTCTACACATGTAATCAGAGCCCTGTTGGGTCATCATGTTAAAGAGATGGAGTCTGTCTCCTGTGTGACACCCTCACATCTCTCAACCCAGAGACCTGTACAGAAATGTTGCTGTGGATACTTTGTAGAGCTCTACCATGTCCTTGGCAGGCGAAAACATAAAAAGAAGCTGTGCTAAAATGGTGGTTTGTTAGGAGTGAAAACCAGGGCTTTTGCTTTTAAATGTAATTCAGAAGTTTCAGGTTCCTTTTTAGCTTGGGTTCTTCTATTTTGTGTCCTCAGCTGATCACTTCATTGGATGTCATTTGGTCCCCTCAGTGATTGAAATTTGTAATTATCCTTTCTAGCTTTCTGACATTGTGTTTTTCTTCTTGACATTCACAAACTGTAAATATAGCTCTGTCCAGGATGGATTCCATTTAGCAGACAACAGTTGACAGCCCTAGTAAATTCAGAGTGATCTGTTCATTCATCAATATGTGTGTATCATTTCCATCAAGCTCAATAAGATCTGTGTACATCTGCAGTAACTAGAGTCTTTTACCACCCTAGTGTCTCACTGGTTTCCAGGGAAGTTTCACCACCAGACTGAAGTATGTCTCCAGCTTTTCAGAAAAGTTGATTTGAAAAATTAATTATTGTTGTGGCAGTAGTTTTGCTGGAAGAGCCTCCCTGTGTGTATCTTGGGTGGTGTGTCTCACTCTGCTGGGTCATTTTACCAGCCTGTAGTCTGTGGAGTACAGGTTCCTGTTGATCCAAGTTGCAGGCACTTGCTGGTTGCAGGAAAGAGATGCTAAAGCTTGGCGTTGCCCTGCTTAGGCTGCAGGAGTATCTCTGCTTTTGCACAGAAACACCCTAATAGTTATGCTGTGAACTGAAAAGATTAAGAAGAGTTGAAGAAAGGAGTATCTAATAACTGCACGTTGTGTTCTAACACAACTTGACTGTGTTTTCATTTCTGAGATTAGTATCTTCAGCTTGAATTTGTTGAGTCATGTAAAGTAATATTTCAAAATATCCTACAGGAAAAGCAAATAAACAAACAAGAAGAGCAGAGAGGAAGAGGTGGTTAGTTTATTTTGTAGGGCTAAAAAATGCCTGAAGATCTTTGTAATGCTTTTCTTGTGACAAAATCACTCAAAGGTAATGATTTTGCAGGCCTGAGTTGTGGCTATGTTAAAAATAATTGCATTAGCCTTGCACAACTCTTTGCTGTTGCTACACAGTTTAAATATTTGATGCAGGTTGTTTTAAGGACTGACCCTGTTCAGAGGTGGGGGAAAAGGCAGTAATCTGTGCCATTTCTTCTGTCTGAAATCACAAGGACACTTTTTACTATTGCTGTTGTTGAGATATTCATCAATCAACCTGTTAGATCTTCCTGTTTGGAATTAGTTGCCTTTACTTTTTATTATTTCTATTTTTTTAAAACCACATAATCACAGAATGTCAGGGGCTAGGAGGGACCTCAAAAAATCATCTACTCAAACCTCCCTGCAGAGCAGGATCACCTATATCAGATCACAAGCCCTATGAGGAGAGGCTGAGGGAGCTGGGATTGTTTAGCCTGGAGAAGAGGAGATGCAGGGCAGACCTTATTGCTGTCTACAACTACCTGAAGGGAGGTTGTAGCCAGGAGGAGGTTGCTCTCTTCTGTCAGGCAGCCAGCACCAGAACAAGAGGACACAGCCTCAAGCTATGCCAGGGGAAATTTAGTCTTGAGGTGAGGACAAAGTTCTGCACTGAGAGAGTCATTGGCTACTGGAATGGGCTGCCCAGGGAGGTGGTGGAGTTGCCGTCCCTGGAGCTGTTCAAGGCAAGATTGGACGTGGCACTTGGTGCCATGGTCTAGCCTTGAGCTCTGTGGTAACGGCTTGGACTTGATGATCTATGAGGTCTCTTCCAACCTTGGTAATACTGTGGTACTGTGATCACACAGGAATGCATCCAGGCATGTCTTGAATATCTCCAGAGAGGGAGACTCCACAACCCCCCTGGGCAGCCTATTCTAATGTGTGCCTACTTGTGAGCAATTTGAGTGGTTTTGGGAGTCTCACTTAGCATATACTGGAGAAGCGTAGACACCTCAAATTAAGTCA
>WAAF01016420.1:0-17163 GCA_013400475.1 Tricholaema leucomelas
ACCTGGGGAGCACTGTTAATAACTGAAGCAATACTTGCACCACGTTGGGTAGGGACTTGTTGCCACAACCCCTAGTTGAGGGGATGGGGGGAGTTTGGGGGTGGGAAGTGAATGAGGCAAGAGTTTGTTTGCTGCCTTGACAATGGACTTGCCTCCACTCCCTCTTTTCTTTAAGTTACTGGCCTTGATCTGACAGGGGACAGATACTTGACCCTCAGTGTCTTTTAATGGGTAATACAGAGCCTGGTACCACCTGCCACATCCAGTTGGCAGCCAGTCACTAGTGGTGTTCCTCAAGGAACAGTGCTGGGCCCAGTCCTGTTCAATATCTTTACTGATCATCTAGATGAGGAGACTGAGTCCAGCATCAGTAAGTTTGCAGATGACACCAAGCTAGGAGCAGGTGTGGATCTGTTGGAAGGTATCACAGTATCACAGTATCATCAGGGTTGGAAGAGACCTCACAGATCATCAAGTCCAACCTTTTACCACAGAGCTCAAGGCTAGACCATGGCACCAAGTGCCACATCCAATCCTGCCTTGAACAGCTCCAGGGATGGCGACTCCACCTCCCTGAGCAGCCCATTCCAGTAGTCCAGGTAGAAGAGCCCTGCAGAGGGACCTAGACAGGCTGTATGGGCAGGCAGAGGCCAATGGGATGAGATTTAACAAGGCCAAGTGCAGGGTTCTGCACTTTGGCCACAGCAGCCCCAAGTAGCACTGCAGGCTGGGAACAGAGTGGCTGGAGAGCAGCCAGGAAGAAAGGGACCTGGGGGCACTGGTGGATAGTAGGCTGAAGATGAGGCAGCAGTGTGCCCAGGTGGCCAAGATAGCCAATGGTATCCTGGCCTGTATCAGGAATAGTGTGGCTAGTAGGACGAGGGAGGTTCTTCTTCCCCTGTACTCAACACTGGTCAGGCCACACCTAGAGTCCTGTATCCAGTTCTGGGCTCCTCAATTCAGGAGAGATGTTGAAGTATTGGAGCATGTCCAGAGAAGGGTGACAGAGCTGGTGAAAGGCCTGGAACACAAACACTATGAGGAGAGACTGAGGGAGCTGGGGTTGTTTAGCCTGGAGAATAGGAGGCTCAAGGCAGACCTCATTGCTGTCTACAACTCCCTGAAGGGAGGATGTAGTCAGGTGGGGTTGGTCTCTTCTCCCAGGCAACCAGCAACAGAACAAGGGGACACAGTCTCAAGTTGTGCCAGGGCAGGTCTAGGCTGGACGTTAGGAGGAAGTTGTTGGCAGAGAGAGTGATTGGCATTGGAATGGGCTGCCCAGGGAGGTGGTGGAGTCGCCATCCCTGGAGGTGTTCAAGAAAAGCCTGGATGAGGCACTTAGTGCCATGGTCTAGTTGAGTGAATAGGGCTGGGTGCTAGGCTGGACTGGATGATCTCGGAGGTCTCTTCCAACCTGGTTGATTTTGTGATTCTGTGATTCTGTCTATCTCATCTTCTGCTTCCCTGATTCTTCTGTGCCTGTGAACTTCATCCTTTCATCTTTCAAACCTCATCTTCCAGCTGTACTGCTCTTTTGAGTAGAGAATCTACAGGCTCACAGTGCATACAATTCCCTGGTACTGAAGAGAGACTGAGACATGCACTGCAGCCTGTGGTCTGCATCATAGCCTGCTTCATTTCAGCCTCTGTGTTCCCATCTCCATCTTAGCTGGCACCAGCGTTTGCCCTTCTTCTGCTGGGTGGAGACCATAATGTTTACCTGCCATGGTAATCTGGTTTATAAGTGAATAGATCAGGGTTTGGGGTTTGGGTCAGGGGTTGTTCTTTTTGAGGGGGTTTCGTTGTTTTGTTTGCTTGGTTGGGTTTTGGGTTTTTTTTCTTCCCTGCCCCTCAGGCACTATTCACTGCATTCCAGTGAAGAAGCTGGCCATTACCGAGGCTTTCCAACTGCTGCTTTCATGCTGGAATGAGGGTCTCATGCTAATGGGCATTTAAATTTCAAGTAGTCCCCTGGCTACATCTCCCAGCCACATCACTTTCTGAGCAGGCATTCTGAGGACAGCCCTCGACAGTTCTGCCCTTTCCCTGGAGTTCTTCTGCCCACAAAAAGCCCCCAAGTAAACCCATAAAGCCCAAACAAACCAAATCCAAAGCACACCTCAACTAGCCATTACTGAGGCTTTCTCACTGCTGCTCTTGCTCTGGAATCACTTTAATTCATAAACTATGATCCAACTAAATAAAGAATTTTGTTCCAGCAAGATCCTACAGAATTCAACTTTCATACTACTCAATCTTTTCCAATAATGCTGTATCTGGAAGAAAATGGTAATGTGGGCAGTAGATTGAATGAAAAAAAAAACCCAAACCTCAATTTTCAATATAAATATCTGTAAAACAATATTTTAAGGAGACTGAGTCAGCTTGACTAACATGATTGGGTTTTGTTTTTATCACAAAATCATAGAATCATAGTATTATTTTGGTTGAAAAAGACCTTTAATGTCATTGAGTCCGATCATTATGTAATTCTACCCAGACCAGTGCTAAAACATGACCCTAAGGACCACAACTCTGCATCTTTTAAACACCTCCAGGAGTGGTGATTTCACCACCTCCCTAAGGAGTCTATTTGCATCTTTGATAACTGTTGTGGTGAAGAAACTTTTTAGAGCTGACAACTTTTAATTTCTTCCAGTCCTGCCTGAACTTTTTCACTTCAGCAGATACACTAAGTTCATTCTGAGATGCATTTAGCACACCTAATGATCTTTTTCCTGACATTCAAACGTTCAGCTTGAACTGTTTGGTTTTTTTTTTGAGGAGTACAGTTGTGTCTAAAAAACAATATATCTGTTTTCCACAAGAGAAAAATTAATGTGAAATCAAATACTGCTGTTGTTGAGCTGCCACATTTACTAGCATCCTCATTGCTCTTCAGTAAAAATATCTTAATTGAGTCAGATGATTTGCTTGTGCAAAATAACAAATTACTTCAAGTTCATATATAAGAAAAAGAGTTAAAGACCAGTTCAGGACAGGATAAAAAAATTACATCAACAAATCCTCTTTGTTGTTCTAGTTTGTGGCTAACTGGAATATTTTAATGAGAAAAGATTAGATTATAGGCCGTGAAAAGAAAGCAATTGTGATGCCTACTTCATTCATAGGTTTGCTGAGATGTATAAAAAGAAGGACACAAACATAGACAAAACTGTCTGTTGGAGTCTCTTGGTGTCTGTGTTTTTTCTGCCTGGGCTTCTGCCATTCTGCTTGGATCTGTGTAGCCCAACTAATCATTCTGCTTCTAACCTCCCTTGTCAATCCTTGGAACTTACCTTGCATGTAAGGTAGACTCTGGGATAAGGTAGAGGGGTGGAAAGAAGGTGGAAGAGTGGTTGGGAGCACCTCCTGGGGACTCTGATTTCTGGGAGAGGTATTGTTTTTCTGTATTACTTTTAATATATATATAACTACATATTTGTAATCTATAGTAAATATCTGCTTCTATAATTGTGCTAAGCTGTGAGTATAAAGCTTCATTCCTTAAATTCCATCTGGCTGAGTCTAGTCTGTGTGAGGGGTGACCTCATTGCTGTCTACAACTACCTGAAGGGAGGCTGTAGCCAGGTGGGATGGGTCTCTTCTGCCAGGCATTCAGCAACAGAACAAGGGAACACAGTCTCAAGTTGTGCCCAGGGAGGTCTAGGCTGGATGCTAGGAGGAAGTTCTTCCCAGAGAGAGTGATTGGCATTGGAATGGGCTGCCCAGGGAGGTGGTGGAGTCAGCGTCCCTGGAGATGTTCAAGAAAATGAACACCTCCAGGGATGGAGGCACTTAGTGCCATGGTGTAGTTGCTTGGACAGGGATGGGTGCTAGGTTGGACTGGATGATCTTGAAGGTCTCTTCCAACCTGGTTGATTCTATGATTCTATGAATTCATTGTGTGTATAAGGCAGGTAACTCCCAAACCATCACATTTATGATATTATCAAATTGCTGACTGGTGAATCCTGAGTAGGTTTTTCTGATTATCTGTAAGCAAACCATGATTTCTGAAGAGATCATAGAATCATAGAATCAACCAGGTTGGAAGAGACCGCCAAGATCATCCAGTCCAACCTAGCACACAGCCCTATCCACTCAACTAGACCATGGCACTAAGTGCCTCATCCAGGCTTTTCTTGAACACCTCCAGGGACAGTGACTCCACCATCTCCCTGGGCAGCCCATTCCAATGGCAAATCACTCTCTCTGGGAAGAACTTCCTCCTAACATCCAGCTTATACTTCCCCTGGCACAGCTTGAGTACAGCTTGAGATCATTACCTGCAAAAAACAAAGTGTATTCATAATTCGTTTCTTTATCCCATAGGTATTTTCGTGGCCTAATAACCTCCAACTGAATTGCTTCCAAATCACTCAGTTACACTACCTCAGCACCAAAGCACATATTCCTAATCAAGTAAAATAAAAACTTGACGATATAAAAATTTTACAGAAACTAAGCAAAGCATATTAACCTTTGAGCACCAGGAAAAACCTTAAGATCCCACATACAGATCTGTTATTCAAGATGATATATGAAAATGTGTGAAGCACAATGGTTTTGCAGCCTGACAGTACAGGCCTCAGTAGACAGTAGAGGTCTAAGTATTCAGGGTCCATAATCAAGGTAAGGTTGATTTCTGATTTCTCCCATGCTACTGTTCTATTGGTGAAACAAACCAGCAAAATCAGCATACATCAGAAAGACTTATACTCCAGCTAAGTTCCCCTTGCCAGATTCTCTTTCATTCACTACTGAATTTGTTATGCTGACAGACCAGTGAATAGTTAATAGAGTTATATAAAGGACAATGGCAAAGAAAAGCCTTGGTCTTTTACTTTGCAGTCAACTCATTATGACTGTATGAAGTGGATTAAAATAGCACAGCAAGAACCTCTGATGTACTTTCAGAGACAGAAATGACCTTTGAATTTTATTGTGTTTACAATAATCTTCTATGTGTATGGGTGTGAACTTTAGCTAAATTGGTTTGACCTACTGCTAATAAAGAAAAATTATTTACATTTAATGTTTCTTCTTGGAAACTGAGGGCAAAATGAAACCACAGAGTGACATAATTAGAAAACGCTTAGACACTTTTGCTCATTCTACAACAGGAATGTGCACAATTCACTAGAGAAGAAAGTGGGAGTTAGAATCTACCTATACTATACATAACAATAAGCAGGATACAAGTTAGGAAATTTTCCACTACTGCTTTTCTAATGTTTCCAAGATCCTGAAAAAGAAGAAACACTTTCTTGCATAAACTCTGCTATGTAGGTAGCCAAGGTAAGAGGAACAAGAATTGAACCAAGGAAAACAGCAGTGTCATTTCCTTGCAGATCACAACAACAGAGAGAAATCTCATTTGAAAGTGAAGGCAGAAGTCACTTATTTCTTTAGGTTTTTCTTCTCACCCAAAATTCAAATTAAAGTCCTGCTTTATAATCTTTAAAAATAATATATCCCATTAATATAGAGGAAAGACTTTTCCTAGCTAATATAACAAGAATGGTACACAGCTGCAGCCACAAGGAGCACTTTTGGAAGTGAGACAGGCAGTGCCCAAAGCACTTTGCTTTTCATGCTTTTAGTTCTCTGACAGAGTTTCACTAGCCCAGTGCAAACTACAATGTGAAAATGATTTGTGTTTATTTCTCTAAAATCCCATTCACTGCACCTGCACACTCAGATACAAGCTACCATCTGAAGATACTGATTGGCAGAAGCTGGATGTATTTATTAGGAGAAAAATTTCTCACTAACTGTTCTGCTCCCACATCCTTCTCTGCAGGATCATCTTTTGTCAGAGATCTGCTATCATGTTAAGACAGAGTTTTGGTCTTCTAAACAACAGTATGCATATTGCAGTCACCATCAAATCCCATTGCCTGTCATCACATACACCTCAGTGAGCAAGCCCCTGTCCTCAGTGTCAAATCTCTATGAGGTATACACTGAGATTCCCCATTGTCACAGTATATATCAGTTAGTGATAGACAAAACAACAGCAACACAAGGATATGCAGACATAGTAGTCATTTATTGCTATAACAGCAGTCCTGTTATGTGCCATTCTACAAGTTGTAGAATACAGTGATTGGGTGAAATATTGTTTTTAACAGTCTTACTGGATAACAGTGAGGTGTTGGCTATCTTAGTACACACTACTTTCAGTTCTTTGTTCTAAATTTGCTATGCTTCTGTACAAATGTTACTCAAGGTGAGCATACCAGTTTGCTATGTTTCTATATAAGCATTACACAAATGCAGGTATACAAATTTACTGTGTTTCTAAACTTAATCTTCTTGCACCAAGGGTACACAGGGATGTGCTCCAGAGATACATCATTTATCACGTTTAACTCACTCCCTTCCTCAGTTCCCACAATTCCCCATTTTTGTGCCACAATCACAGAGTGATTGGTCCACTGCAGAACACTTTGCAGCAGGCCAATCAAGCAGGGTAGCATTAGGAGAATAGTGACAATCACAAGAAATACAACAATCCCCTATTTTTGCCAAAGACAGAACTCATCCTATGAGACCCCATGCTTTAAATAACTCACCAAGCCATCTGGCATCTTCTTCCTTTAGGTACAAAAGTCCATCTTCAAGTTCTTGAATGCACTTGTGTATTGAAACTGGATGATCAGATTCCTACAACACTCAAACTCCTCACATCCATGTCCATGCATCAATAACAGAAAGTCAATTGCAGCTCTGTTTTGCAAGGTAGCATGACTTACTGAATCAACATCTAACAAACATTCACTTAATGCTTGTCAAGTGCTATTTGATGGCTTTGCCAACCAGCATCCTAGTTTGTTAAGAGTATTTAAGGCATGAGCAGTTCCTATACTTGAGACCATGCTAGCAGAAAATCTCTTTTGTCCATTTCAAAATTCTACATTATCATTACAATCACTATCAAAAGACTGTACAGTTCATCTATGCCACCTAGCTGCAGATTTTTGCAGTACCGTAATAACAGTAGGAGCAAACATAGTTAAATACCCTAAACTGCAAGGACCTCCCCTTATGCAAGAAGGTACAGAAGGTCAAGCTCCATCCCCACAGACTGAAAACATCCCTTTTGGCAATTCTCTAGGCTGTGAAGGCTTAGAAACAATCACAGTTTCAGTCTGATTACACCATGCAGTGGTATTGTGACATTCTTCCTTAAAAGGAGTAACATCAGTGATTGTCTCATCTGATGTCAAATTGAAAATGATACAGTAACCCATTTTTACTGCTCCTAACTACTAATTTCCTGTGGTTCTAGATTATATACAGGCAAAAATTGTGTCCAGTTATTCCACCCTTTCACTATATAGTCAAGTGTTAGGTTGGCCTTTTTTTCCAGCTATAATCAGAGAAGGAGTTATAGATACCAATAATAGCATTGAGATACCTCAGAAAATGCATGTGAAAAGATCTTTTAAGATTTAGAGGTTCAATTTTCTCCATTATTTCTCTCCATCCATTTACAGGTACTCCCATTAGACATGTACTAAAAGGATTCACTGGAGTAGATTGAGAGGCAGAGTTTCTTGCCCAATGGCATGAGCCAGGGTCACCCAAACACTTTCTTGAGGTTGACTGGGGATGTGTATTGCAACGGCCATGGTGACACCACTATGAACATCAGGTTTGACCTTGTAAGGACTGTTTCACATCTCGTGCTGGTACCCATGTTGGACCATGATCTGTGGAAACACAAGCATACCCTTTTCCCCAAGTTAATAGATCCCATGGACCAGACCATTGTCCTGTCACCGCATCCCGAGCCTGTACTTTCACCCCAGGGGCAATTCCTCCTGTAGTTGCCAGTGAGCAAAAATGTCACACTCTGGGTGGCTCCTGAAATTCTTCACAGATTTGTAAACAAATGAAAACATAGACAGCCTTATTGAGGTGAGCTTCTGGCATTTCTCCCAGCATCCTCTGTTTTCATTTTTCAAGGAAATGTTTTAGTGTGCCATGAGGTTCCTCAACAATGCCCTGATCTGTGGTTGTATGTGGAATAGCAGTAATGTGGGTGATTCCCCACATCTGCAAAAAGGAATGTACTCAGATAGAGATAAAAGCAGGCTCATTATCAGTTTTATTTGTAAGGGAGCACCTGCAATAGCAAATGCTTGTTGCCAAAGACAGATAACATCCTTGTCTGTCTCCCCATACCGAGCAGTAGCAATAACGACAGATGAAAAGGTATAATAGAAATGTTAACATACTTTAAACAACCAGATTCAGCAATATGAGTGACATCTGCTTGCCAAAGTTGTAAGGCTTTTAACCCTTGGAGATTAACACCATAGAAATAAGGGGTACATTTTCCCTGAAAATCTAGACAGGCTGTAACAATAGCATGAGCTTCAGAAGGGGTTTAATGAAACTGATGTTTGAGGGCTCAATAACCCTGGTGAAAAAAACTGATGAGAGTCAATAGCTCATTGTCTGGTGTTAGTAAGGGGGCTAAGTGCTGCAGCAGAAACTAACTGATCTGCACAGGAATTCCCCTCAGTAAGAAAACCTGGAAAGTTAGTGTGGCTTTTAATATGCAAAATGTAAAAAGGCTCTGTCATGGAGGGGCTGTAGGCCCAAAAAATAGGCTTATTTCTATTCCTCATTTTGCTTTTGCCCTGTCTGGACATGCTCGCATACCCCAGACAGAGGTAAACACGTTGAAGTCACATTGAGGGGACAATGGCCTTGGCACCACACTGCCTGGCTGCTCAAGGCCCACGTGGTAGTCACGTTGCATAAGCTCACACGTTGAGCGTGTGGCTTGCTCGTGCTCTTCCCATATTTGGGGGTACAGGACCTGTGGACCTTTCCAAATTTGGTATGTCCCTGCCTGACGACAGAAGCCTATTGGACAGTGCTATGGCTGACAAACCCATCCATCTCCATACATTATAAAATGGGCTTATAAATGGGGCTATCTAAGTAAACAAGGCACCCTCCTTTGCCTTTGGGACAGCCCCTCCTTTGCCTTCAGGACCTTCCTTTTGCCTTTGGCTTTTGCCTGTTGCCTCCTGTTTTCGGCTTTCGCCACCCTCTTCATTCTCATCTCGTCTGACTTCTGCCTGGGGCTACTGCCTTTGTCCCATGACGACCTGCAGCGATTCAGCCTGATCTTCTCAGACAGTGCGCCCCAGAACCCAAAGAACTGTTATCCCCACGGGGATCAACTCCGTGACTGCCTTCACCTCATTTTGGGGACCATAGGTACCAAAACTCTGATTTGTGAGTACCTAAACTCTCTTATTCAAGCATCAAAGGAACCTTATTGACTCCACCAGTGGCACTTTCTGCCATCAGACTCTCTGATTGGAGTTTTCCTAAAACCTATACTAAATTGTTTAACTCAATAGTAAATAGACATTCTGTAGAGTAATTTCACTAACAGTGTACAAAGGATTTGTGTAGGTTTATTGTATTTAAGTTTGGGGAAATTTTTTGTATATATTAATAAATTATTTAATAACAATCAAATCGGCCTTGGATCGCCCCAAAATTCAAATTAAACCCCTTTACGACAGGCTCTACATGAGCTTGCACTTCCAGCCACAATGCTCATAAAACTCCAAAAAGGGACTTCTGAGTAACATGATTGAGAAGAGCCTTATCAAGATGATAAGCTAAACCTGCAACATTAGCAGAATCAGTGATAACAATATGTTCTTTAAAATGCTTCCTGTATTTGAACATCGTGATGCCATTGAGTATCAGCAAACCATACAATAGCTGCTTTCCTAGTTTTTTCCAACACATCAGTAGATACAGTAATACCTTGTACAGGAGAACTGTGACTGGGTTGTTTCTGTGCAACCTGTATTTAGCCACACAACTTTGGGAGCAGGTGAGAAGGTAAACGGTATATAATTTGACCTGTATTGTTGATTAGTGAAGCTTGAAGTGCTACACTATTAGCAAAACACCACTCAAAATATTCACTTTGCACAGGAACGACATTTTTTTCTGTGTCTCTTGCCAATAGTTCTGCACATCATGCTCATGATTTAATTAAAATCTGAGCCAAAAAGTCAAAAGACCAGGAGCAGTTTTTTTACAGCAGAATAGTAAAAACCACCATTCTAAAACACGTAATGCATCAGGTCAATCAAAGTTCTACTGTGTAATAATTGCAAAAGGTATCATATGGTCTATTAGGACAAAAATCTGTGGAGGCGTAGTCAAATCGATACACCATACAAATTTCTGGTTTCACTGCTCCACTTGAGTAAAGACCTGTTGAGCCTCAGGTGTCAAAACTCATGGGACTGAAATATCAGAATCCCCTTTTAATAACTCCAATAAAGATTGCAATGGAGAAGATTTTAAGCCTACACAGGGCCATATCAAATTTATTGTTCCTGCCCATTTTTGCACATCATTCAAGTTACAAACCTTAATTTGATTGGTTGTGGTGCTACTGTTTGATCAAGCATTCTCATACCTAAGTAGAGCCAAGGCTGATATCTTTGCACTTTCTCTGGTGCTACAACAAGGCCACGTTGCTGTAAGCTTTTTCTCATCTCACGCTCCAAATCAGCGAGCTTGTCAGGTGAGGGGGCTGCTATTGAAATATCATTCGTATGGCGATAGCAGTATACTACTGGAAACATTGCTCTAACAGGAGTTAACACTTGAGCTACAAATGGTTGATAAATTGTGGGAAAATTTTCATCCCTTATGGTAAAACCTTCCAATGATACCTCTTGGAAGGTTCACTGTTATTCACTGATGGTACGGTAAAGGTGATATTTTCTATGTCCTATGTAGCAAGAGTAAAGAAACAATCTTTGAGATCCATTACAACAATTCCCCAATTCATACTTACCATAGTAGCAGAAGGCAGACCAGGCTTTAGGGCTCCCATTGTAGCCATCACCTTATGAATTTATGATCATGTAAAAATCACCCATTTCCAGATTTCTTTTTGATTACAAACATGGGAGTTTTCCATGGACTGTGCTATGGCTCAGTGTGCCCAGCAACCAACTGGTCTTGAACTCCAGAGTGCAGGGCTAAAAGCTTTTCAGATGTTCAGGGCCATTGATCCACCCAAACTTGTTTATTGGTTAGCCATGTTAGAGCAATAGTAGGCTGAGTGACACTCTGCAACACAATGGCCCCTAATGAAAATCCATGGTTATTCTGACACCCCATTGACCAAGATAGTCCCTTCTCCATAAAGTTAAAGGAGATGTAGTTACATAAAGTCTAACAGTTGCTTTCTGGTTCTCAGAATTAATAACAAACAGAGGCTTAGCAGAAATAAAACTGTGCCACCCCTAGCAGTTCCTATGTCCAGCAAACCATCAAGCTGTATGGATCCACAAGCAGAACTGTCTATAGTAAGTGTGCAGGTCAGTCGTGGCCCATCTTCCATTATGGCTTGAGACCAGAAGATCAACAGTTGTCCAGTCAATCCAAACCTGTTATCTCCTTGAACAACAGAGTCTGTTTTGTACACATACAAAAAGGAGAAAGTTGAGCAGTGTCTAGGTTCTAGTTTAAATTTCCAGATACTGAAATAGATTTGATAGAATCAATAACACTTTTAGAAAGTGCCCTTCCCTCTGCCCCTTTCTTTCCCAAAAGAAAGGAATTAGATGTGGAGAGAGGAAGGGTAAGCACACCCAAATAAATGAATTTCACTTGATTTGGAAGTTAAAAGGAAAAGTTTAACAATAACTTAAAAAGAGTATCTGAGGTAGGGAAGTTACAAAGGTACAGGGAAGGGGAAAAAGGCAAATACAAAATGTATGAACACAATCCAAGTTTGATGGTGATGGCCACGTGGTTAAACAAAGAGAAACCAGGAACAGGATGGTGATGCTGGTATGCAGGGAGCAGGAAGTGCAGAGAGAGTGCAACAGGAAGTCCCCCTGCTTTTATGGATCTTTAGACAGGAAGGGGGAGTGGGCTAACCATCACCTGGTGGTGTTCAGACCCACCCCTGGGGAGGGATCAAGACCACCTAGGGTGAGGTTCAGGGTTACTCCCCCTGGAGTATTAACCCTATACATTCCACCCCTTGGTTAGACCATTTCCACCTTCCTACAAACAGTCTTCTTTTCCAAAGATAGGAAAATGTGTCCATGGATTAAGAGTTCTTAAAGTCCTTCTTGGTCCCCGGCTGTATCCCAAGGTAATGTGCTTCTCTGTTCCGGTGCAGGTTGGAGGGGTGAGGTGTGAGCAGGACAGGAACATGGAAGAAGAATCAGGGAAACAGGAACAGTTCTTGTGGGAAATCAGGAAAAAGTCTTTTCCCTCTGGGAAGAAACATCAGGAACAATCTTCTACTGTAGGGCATTGGAGAAACAGGTGTAGGTGAGATGTTTGTAGACATCCTCTGGAGAGAAATCAGAAACAGTTTTTCACTGCAGGGCATCAGTGAAGAATCAGGTGCAGGGTTCTGTTGGACACCTTGTTGTGATGATGTAGAACTCCTCTGGATCACTGCTTGTGTGGTGTAGGTTCTGTAGGACGACCTGTTGTGATGCAATGCTGTACGATTCCTCTGGGTTGCTTCTTGGGTGGTGTGGATTCTGTTGGATGTGTTGTGGTGAGGGTGTAACTAGTGTTGTGGTGAGGGTGTAACTAGTTAAACAACTTATAACCACTTATAAACTATAATACAATTATTACACAACTATGATACAACTATGACACAAGATTACATGGAACCAACTCTGAGATTTCGACGTTTTCAGCTAGAGTGAGGTTTCTCTGTGGGACACACTCAATAGTACCTGTTTCAAGCATTACCCAGTATGTGTGACCAGGGCCCTCTGCAGACACAACCCCTTTGATAGTTTTGCCTTCAGAAGCAGGAGCAATCCACACAGTTTTTCCCAGTAGATTCCTGTCACAGACTACAGGAACTCCATCTCCCTCAGCTATGGGCAATAGGGCAGACTGAGCAGGACCAGCTCTGTTGACTGATCCCCTGCTGTTCACCAGCCAGGTAGCTTCTGCTAGGTGTTTCTCCCAGTGTTTGAAAGTTCCACCTCCTATAGCCTTCAGGGTGGTTTTCAGCAGGCCATTGTGATGCTCAATCTTTCCTGCAGCTTGTGGATAGTATGGGATGTGGTAAACCCATTCTATCCCATGCTCTTTTGCCCAGTTGCTTACAAGGTTATTCTTGAAATGGGTCCCATTGTCTGACACTATTCTCTCTGGGGTACTGTGTCTGCACAGGATGCGGCTCTGCAGACCCAGAATAGTGTTACGGACAGTAGCATGAGGTACTGGGTGCTGCGACTGAGGGGACAGGGAGACAGCTTGGTGCAAGCAAAGTTCCAATTTATTTGAGCAACCTACACAGACATATATATACTATCTTTACTTGTTGATTAGTCATCTTATCATGCAAAAAGTTGTCTCTTCTAATCTACAGTCTATCTTCCATGTCTCCTTCCCGCTGAGAAACAGTTTTAGCATATTCTACAGTTTTAAGATATTCGGATAACAAGATTTCCTTGCATTTTCTAATTAGCAGGTCCTCATTCTTTTCTCTTGTATGCTGACTTAGACAGTCTGTGCCCAAAGGTTGTGTTGCAACCAATCTCTGCTCAGCAATTGGTCTGAGCTAACAGCCTGTAATCCAACACTGGGTAGGTTTCCAGCCACCCAGTGCTTCCCTCCACCATGGTTAACACTGTTTGCCATGCAAGACTGAGGCAGAGTGATGTAATCCATCTGCCAGGTCTCCCCATACTTATACTTTGACCACCGTCCCCTGTACCACAATGATGTCGTACAAAGATGTCACAGTCATGGATAACCTGAGATATGGCAGCCATGGGTATGTCCATGGACCGGTCACAGGACCATTGGTATGTGGCATCTCTTCCTTGGTGGCCAGAAGAGTCATGTGCCCACCGAGCTAAGAACTGTTCACCTTTGTGTTTCCAGTCCAGGTCTATTTGGGAGATGTGGGCAGCCAAGTCAGCTTGGTGGTTGTGCTGCTGTTCTTCAGTGGCTCTGCTCTTGGGGATGTCAGCACTGATGTGTTGGATTTTAACTGGTAGTTTGTCCAGGCATGCAGAAATGTCTTGCCAGAGGTCAGCAGCCCAAATAGGCTTCCCCTTTCTCTGTCAGTCATTTCGCTTCCATTCCTTCAGCCACCCCCATAAGGCGTTTGCTACCATCCATGAGTTAGTGTAGATGTAGAGCATTGGCCACTGTTCTCATTCTGCAATGTCCAGGGCCAGCTGGATGGCTTTTACCTCAGCATATTGGCTGGATTTGCCTTCTCCATCTTTTGACTCTGCAGCTCTGCGTGTAGGGTTCCAGACGGCAGCCTTCCATTTCGGCTTGCTGCCTACAAGATGGCAGGATCCATCTGTAAACAGAGCATATCCTTTTTCCTAACATGGAAGGTCACTGTATGGGGGGGCTTACTCAGCACGGGTCACTGCCTTCTCTTCTGCTGTTGTTCCAAAGTCAGTGCCCTCTGGCCAGTTGGTGATGACTTCCACAATGCCTGGGCGCTTGAGGCTCCCCATCCGAGCTCTCTGAGTTATCAGAGCCATCCACTTACTCCAAGTGGCATCTGTGGCATGGTGTGGAGTTGAACCTTTCCCTTTAAACATCCTAGTCAGGACTGGAAGCCCTGGAGCTAAAAGGAGTTGTGACTTCGTCCCAGTCACCTCAGAAGCGGCTCTAACTCCCTCATAGGCAGCTAGGATTTCCTTCTCTGTGGGAGTAAAATTGGCCTCTGAGCCTTTGTAGGCCTTGCTCCAGAACCCAAATGGGTGCCTCGTGTTTCATCAGGAGCTTTCTGCCATAAGCTCCAGCTAGGAACATTCTCACCAGCTGATGTGTAGAGAATGTTCTTAACCTCTGGGCCGGTTCGAACTGGTCCCAAGGCCATGGCAGGACCACCTCTCGTTTGATCTGGTCAAATGCCACCTGCTGTTCAGGTCCCCACTCAAAGTTATTTTTCTTTCTTGTGACATCAAAGAGGGGTTTCACAATCTGACTGTACCCGGGAATGTGCATCTTCCAAAAGCCCACACACCCCAGGAAGGATTGTGTCTCCTTCTGATTAGTGGTTCCACCATAGTGCCTACCTTATTCACCACATACATAGAGATATGGCCTCCACCATCCTGCCATCGAACACCCAGACACTGAATTCCTCTGGCAGGCCCTTTCGCTTTGCTCCTCTTTATGGCAAAACCAGCATCCAACAGGATATTAATGATCTTCTCACCCTTCTCATAGACCTCCTCTGCTGTCTCACCCCACACGATGATGTCATCAATGAATTGCAGGTGTTATGGAGCTCCACCCTTCTCCAGTACAGGTGGGGTCCTTGCTTTTAAAGCAGTAGCTAATGCAGCCATTTTATATTCAATAGATCCAACCTTAGAGCATGCAGCTACCCTATCAGTAATAGAAGGTTTACCAGGTAAAGTTTCAATTACTTTTTGACAGCCATAATTGGCATTATCCTTTGCTGACTGTTGGCAGTTATCTTGCTCATTTTCTGTCTCTTTAAGATCCTCATTAAGCAGCTGCCAAGTAGTGACTATATCAACAAGGTCTCTACCCCTTTTGATATTGCAATCCACAACCGAATTCCCAGTTTTTGCCACGCAGACACACTAAAGGCAGTACTGCAGGTGGGTTCAAATCCTTGTTGTTTACCCCAAATAAGCAATTGCCATAAGTCACAGTGCCCTAGTTTTATCCCTCATGTTTCAAAAATGCCTTCCAAGTGCCAAGAACTAAAGTTTCTTCCTTAGTTAATTCTTATTCCACTGCCTCTTTCAAGGCGGCAGTGTCAGGTCTGGACCAGGCAGACTCCCTCTGCTCTCAAGCTTCACTGGGCTCCATAACAAGGCTACAATCACCAGCAGCTTCTATGTTGTGCAGATCATGTCAGGGTTACCATATGTTGCTGTATATATCAGTTAGTGATAGACAAAAGAACAGCAACACAAGGATATGTGGACATAGTAGTCATTTATTGCTATAACGGCAGTCTTGTTATGTGCCATTCTACAAATCGTGGCAACTCTACAAGTTGTAGAATACAGTGATTGGGTGAAATATTGTTTTTAACAGTCTTACTGGATAACAGTGAGGTGTTGGCTATCTTGACACACACTACTTTCAGTTCTTTGTTCTAAAATTGCTATGCTTCTGTACAAATGTTACTCAAGGTGAGCATACCAGTTTGCTATGTTTCTATATAAGCATTACACAAATGCAGGTATACAAATTTACTGTGTTTCTAAACTTAATCTTCTTGCACCAAGGGTACACAGGGGTGCACTCCACTGATACATTATTTATCACATTTAGCTGACTCCCTTCCTCAGTTCCCACATCCCATCTTTTCTCATTACCCACTAAGTGCACCCAGGCCCTTGAGCAAAGTCGATCCTACAAATGGGTTTGCCTTTCTCCATGGGAGGAGCAAGCTACACTACCTTCCCAGAAACTTTCCCACGTGCACTACAGGGATCTTATCTCCCCCACAGTGTGTAAAGGTTCTGGGCATAACCAGGAGAGTTATCAGGTCCTCTGGAATTAATGAGCCAAGAGGCTTCTGCTAAATTTGCATCCCAGTACTTCCATGTCCCATTACCCAATGCTCTTAACATGGCCTTTAACAGTCCGTTGTACCTTTCAATTTTCCCACAGGCTTGTGAGTGATAGTAAATGTGGTACACTCACTCAAAGCTGTTTCTTGGCCCAGGAACTGATGGCATTTTTTCTGAACTGAGTCCCATTGTCAAACTCAATTCATTCGTGTGTACCATGTCACCATAGGATTTGCCTTTCAAGGCCTAAGATGGTGTTCTGGACACCAGCATAGTTTACAGGGTGTGTTTCCAGCTAACCTGTAGATTCCTCTACCATGGTAGTGATGTATCATTTGCCCTGGTGTGCTCATGGCAGGGGTCCAATATAGTCAATCTGCCAGGCCTCACCATAGCAAAAGCTCAGCCACTGTCCTTTGTTCCAGGAAGATTTCACTCTGGTGGTTTTCTTGATTGCAGTACATGTTTCACAGTTATGCATGATCTGTGTGATGGCCTCCGTGGTCAGGTCCATCCCTCAGTAACAGGCCCGTCTCTGTGTAGTGTCTATCCTGTGATGGTTTGGGTGTCCCCCGCC
>WAAF01016421.1:10255-23065 GCA_013400475.1 Tricholaema leucomelas
TTTATTTTATTTATTTTTTCTCCCCCCCCCTTGTTTGCTTGCTAGGTTGGCCTTTTGTGATTCAAAGTTTAGTTACAGAATAAATAGAACAGAGGGTCTACTTTGAGGACATTTTCATTAGGCTGAGTTTTACCCTATAAAATTGAAGTTTGCTTGAGATACTGCCATTTGTTTCGTAATTACATACAGATTAGTTACTGTCATTGGAATGGATGCTTTTTATGAATTTAATGAGAAATAATATCTTGTTTGCATAAGATGGGGTCATTGGAATATTTCTTTGATATTTTAAAATAGCTGCTTCTGAATTGTTTTGTTTTTCAAAGGCCCTGTGCTGTAGCAGCCTTTCAGCTCAAATGTTTTATATACTATCTTTATTCTTTACTTTTAAAAAAAAAAGTGTTTTTTTAATCCAGACAGTTGTAACAGATACATGTCTAAATTAGTTTCTTTTATTCTGAAGTATTTTCTGATAGTAGTTCACTAAAAATAAATACATTTTTACGCTTGTAACAGTGTTTTTCTTGCATACTGAACCTTCATAAGCATAAAGCAACATGATATGCACAAGCACAAGCTGTTTGATATCAAAACTGGTTAATGCAAAAAGCACTGTAGGTTTGCTTAAGATAAAGGGATGAGATATAAATAGATAATGAGTTTGGGAATTTTTCTAAAATTAACATGTGTGAAAGATAAAACGGCACTTATGCTATACTGGGCTACAGGTTAATCTCCTTTCTCAAGATTTAATGTCTTAAATTTAGTTTTACTATTGCTATTTTATAGGTAATGTGTATTCTCTCCTATATGCTGTGTTTTCCTGGGCAACATTCAGTCTGTATTTCCTTCTGTTGCTAAAACTGAATAAAAACCTGTTAAGAGTGCTGGCACAGAAGTTCAGCCTGTGCCTGTTTGGTTGAGGAGGCTGAAACTCTTTCCCCCACCCTGTATTTTCTTCCTATACTTTGTTTTTTGAACTTGAAACTCTCTCTTGCATTATCTGAAAAACTGAAGTGCTTAAAATTAAGTTATGAAAATTGCTTACCCTGGGTTTTTTTTTTTTTATCATCTTAGAGAATTGAAAGGGAGGCATGCTAGCTATGATCAGAATTGCGTCAATGTTTTCCTACTTGTGCTTTTGCAAACATACACGTGCTGAACAATATATTTAGAAAATCTGTGTTATTCTAACATCAGTGGAAAATGGCCTGTCTCTTTTCAAGGGATGAGTTTTTCCGTTTTGTGTTAGCAATAGAAATGTTTGACGTTACTGTTGCTGCAATTTTATTTTTGCAAGTGTAACAGTGCAAGCTAAGTACAGCAGGGGCTTTATATGTTGCACAGTGGAACAGGCAGCACTTTGAAAGTAATGAAAGTAATTGGCTAATAGAATTTTTAAGTCAATTAATTCTAACTAATATTATTGAATATTCAATTATATTCAGGGGATTGAGTCCAGCATCATTAAGTATGCGGATGACACCAAGCTAGGAGCAGGTGTTGATCTGTTGGAAGGTAGGAGAGCCCTGCAGAGGGACCTAAACAGGCTGGATGGGTGGGCAGAGGCCAATGGGATGAGATTTAAAAAGGCCAAGTGCAGGGTTCTGCACTTTGGCCACAACAACCCCAAGCAACACTACAGTCTGGGGACAGAGTGGCTGGAGAGCAGCCAGGAGGAAAGGGACCTGGGGGTACTGGTGGATAGTAGGCTGAAGATGACCCAGCAGTGTGCCCAGGTGGCCAAGAGGGCCAATGGCATCCTGGCCTGTATCAGGAAGAGTGTGGCCAGTAGGACGGGGGAGGTTATTCTGCCCCTGTGCTCAACACTGGTCAGGCCATACCTTGAGTATTGTGTCCAGTTCTGGGCTCCTCAACTCAAGAGAGATGTTGAGGTGCTGGAACGTGTCCAGAGAAGGGCAACAAAGCTGGTGAGGGGCCTGGAACACAAACCCTATGAGGAGAGGCTGAGGGAGCTGGGGTTGTTTAGCCTGGAGAAGAGGAGGCTCAGGGGAGACCTCATTGCTGTCTACAACTACCTGAAGGGAGGTTGTAGCCAGGTGGGGGTTGGTCTCTTCTCCCAGGCAACCAGCAACAGGACAAGGGGACACAGCCTCAAGTTGTGCTGGGGGAAGTATAGGCTGGATGTTAGGAGGAAGTTCTTCCCAGAGAGAGTGATTGGCATTGGAATGGGTTGTCCAGGGAGGTGGTGGAGTCACCGTCCCTGGGGGGGTTCAGGAAAAGCCTGGATGAGGCACTTAGTGCCATGGTCTAGTTGACTGGACAGGGCTGGGTGATAGGTTGGACTGGATGACCTTGGAGGTCCTTCCAACCTGATTGATTCTATTCTATTCTATTCTAAATTAAGTCAATATTTGTTGAAATCAAATGTAGATAAAAATGCTGGTGTCAAATAGAATGAAAGGGTTTTGGTTTCCCTTACTACTACTCACTATACTATGTGAACCTGATAGGTGCCTTTCTGCTTGTATGAATAGAGGTTTCTCTGCAGATGCAGTTCTTGATTATAGGTGTATTATACCCATAGGGATTAAATCCTATTTTAATGAGGTCCCATTTTTTTTAGCACCTCATACATTAACTTATGCCAGAAACATAAAGAAATATTTCAAGAATCATTTTATTTCTTACATCACCATCAGGAAGGCAAAGTAGATTGCCATTTCCCTGCATGGTTTTCCGTTGCTCTATAGCTTGGGTTGGTACTAAGAGATGCCTGTGTTCAGCTGCTAATATTCCAACAAGCCCAGACCTGAGATAAGGGCAGCGAACGTGGGACAGTGACCATTTCACTTTCTGTGTGTGTTATGGGTATGCTGTTGCAAAAATTGCTTGGAGTTGTGTTTCCCAGACAGGGTGTTTGGTTCTGCACTCTGAGCTGACCAATCTCCTCGGGTCTCAATATCCTATCTGCAAAAATGGAAGTAGAATATAGCTTCCTAATTCAGCCACATACAGGGAGAATAAATACATTCTTACGGTCCAAATGGTTCAAACCCTAAGGCAAAACCCACAGTGAGAAGCCAAGCTTTCATCACCACTAGGAAGGCATCCAGCCATAGCAGGCTGGAGGGATGGAGGTCTCTGCAAGCCCTTTCACCCTCCTATTTAGTGTTTGCTGTTACAATTTACTGTGTGTACTTTCCTTTTGAGTAATTTCTTTCTCTTTTCTAGTTTGAGGGTTGCAAGAAAGCCTTTTCCAGACTAGAAAATCTCAAGATTCACTTAAGGAGCCATACGGGTGAAAAGCCCTACCTTTGTCAGCACCCAGGCTGCCAGAAAGCATTCAGCAACTCCAGCGACCGCGCCAAGCATCAGAGGACACACTTGGACACTGTAAGGAAGCAGAAGTCCCATTGCAGTCTCCTGTACACAACACATACTCTCCTTTCTTCCAGCTTGGTGACAGCAACTAGACCACAACCTTAGAGAAAGAAGGGAGAAGGGTTTGATAAGGCTGTTTAAGCTGTTTCCAAAGCGATGTAGTAATGTAACCATGGGTGCAGATGGGCCAAACTAGTTGATAAAAAGGGTCACAGCTGCAGGGACTTTGCTGCATATGGAGGCAGTAAATTTCTCCCACTTTGGTGATCTTCAGGGAATGCAAGTCACTGTGTAGAGACAGAAACCATCTGATAGTAACTTCTGTCCTCTGAAAAAAAAGAAACTTACTTAGGCTTAAGCCTGGGACATGTACCAGAAAGTCAAGAGGATAAGACTAATTTTGTAAATCTAAGAGTTTTCACGTTGACAAATTGCTACGTGTGAATTTGAGTGGCAGCTGGGGTTTGTTTAAACCCTTTTGTTATCGGAGTACAAGCCGTTTCAAAAGGGCAGAAGTCCTAATGAAAACGAGAACCATGCTAGTTTAATCAGACGGCCGCTATGAAACGTGAACTGCACGTTT
Organism: Tricholaema leucomelas; assembly: GCA_013400475.1. Lineage (NCBI taxonomy): Eukaryota > Metazoa > Chordata > Aves > Piciformes > Lybiidae > Tricholaema lacrymosa > Tricholaema leucomelas. The sequence goes on from WAAF01016421.1 coordinate 14,184, forward strand.
CAAAGAGTCAGTAGCATGGATGGCAAGTTAATAATTTGTACAAGGTGGTTTTGGAATTGCTTTATGAAACAGAAATGGCTAAATGGGAAAACAGGTAATTTCAGCAAATGATTGGACCTAACAATTGTTTAGTACTCTGTATTGTGGACCTACAAGGCTTCAGGTAAGACAGAGAGGCTAGAACAGGCAGAAGGAGATATCTGTAGAGATTTATATTTATTTTGTGAATTAGACTGATTGGAATTTCTTCTAAGAGAAATGTAAAATATTGTAGGAGTGGCATCTTTCTAAAACCACGTGTTACTGGGGAGCGTGAGCTGGAGGAGTTTGTCTTGTGCACCACTCTAAAGGGTGCATTTTTGCGTGTAATATTTTTTAAACATCGGAGTTCAATGCTTGCTTTGGTTTTTGATTGCTCTCTTTGTAATGTAGTAAACTAACACATTTTCTTGTTTTCTTTTTCTGAAGCAGATTCTTCTATAATCCTAACCCGTCTATTTGGGCCTTAACTGCAGTTTCTTTACCTGATTCACTAAAGAATGTAATTTCTGGTTAAGTCAAAGATTGCTCTGAGGGTGGAAGAATTGTGAGTATAACTAGCAATATTCATTGTACTGATTAGAAAAACAAACAAACAAACAAAGTGCCAATGCAAGGTGCCATAATGAAAACATTCATTTGGTTTGTCTTCCTTACAGGCCTTACTTTCCTTCTTTCCCTTTCTAGTAAATTATCAAGCATTCTGCCTGTAATAATGTACAACATCTGTGTTCTGTAGTAATGTGGTTTGCAGCATCTCAAGGCTCATCAAGGTTTCTCTAGTGTTAAAATAACCCGTGGTGTAACAATAGCTTTAACCTTTTTCTTTTTGACTTAGAAACCTTATGCATGTCAGATTCCTGGATGTACTAAACGATACACAGATCCAAGTTCCCTGAGAAAGCATGTGAAAGCCCACTCTTCCAGAGATCAACAAGTCAGGAAGAAGGTAAATTTTCTACTCTACTGACCGATGTAAAGCTGATGTGGAGAAGTCAGCATTATAATGTTAGAAGTTCAAATGCATCTTCAAGTGCCTGTCCTGGTTTCAGGCTGTTAATTAAAAAAAACAACAAAACAAACCAAAACAAAAAAAAAAAAAAAAAAAAAAACAACAAAATCAAAAACATTAATCAGAAGGAATAGATACAGGCCTTGTACAGATGGTAATTTGACCTTTGACTTAATGAGTCTGCCTAAATGCATGCTTTTTATTTTCTGGTATGATTTGTAATCACTAAACAAACATGATGGGGCAAATCCAGAATAGTTTTTGAAAACAGATGTGTTTGATTTCAATGATCTGGTAGATCACTAAATCACAGAATCACAGAAATGTTCTGGTTGGAAAAGACCCTCAGGATCAGGTCTGACCATTATTCCTATTCTACAAAGCTCACTCTTAAACCATATCCTCAAGCACCACATCCAAATGACTTTTAAACATGTGCAGGGTCGGTGACTCAACCATCTCCCTGGGCAGCCCATTCCAATCCCTGACCGCTCTTTCTGTGAAAAAATGTTTCCTAATGTCCAGTCTAAACCTACCCAAACATAGCTTGAGGCCATTCCCTCTTTTTCTATCACTGTTTACCCGTGAGAAGAGACCAGCAGCAGCCTCTCCACAACATCCTTTCAGGTAGCTGTAGACAGCAGCAAGGTCTCCCCTCAGCCTCCTCTTCTTCAAACTAATCAGCCCCAGCTCCCCTCACTGCTCTTCATAAGATTTATTATCCAGGCCCCTCACCAGCTTTGTTGCCCTCTGTCCTCCTCTGCACTTGCTGCAGCACCTTCACATCCTTCTTGTAATGAGGTGACCAAAACTGAACACAGTGCTCAAGGTGTTGCCTCACCAGAGCCAAGTACAAGGGGACAATCACTTCCCTGCTCCTGCTGGACATGGCATTTCTGATTCAAGCCAGGATACCATTTGCTTGCTTTGCCACCTGGGCACACTGCTTGTTCACGTTGAGTTGTTTGTCTGTTATAACCCCCAGATCCCTTTCTGCCAGACAAACACATAGTAATACAAAATCTGATTTTCTTGGCCAGTCTCAAATGAAGGGTATATTTCATCATGTATCTGTTAATTAGTAGCACTATTTCATGACATTGTTGATATAATTTAGGATAAAACCCTAAACTTTCATTTTAAAGGAAACTGGTCCTGATAAAAGGGTCACAAGGGTGGATAAACCTTTGAGATGTCAAACCTTTGTCAAATATGTTACAGATTAGAAGTTTTAAACTTAAACACATTGGCATTTGTAAAATGTAGCAAAAAAAAATGTTTCATACTTGCACAATAAGAAAGAAGTGACAGCCTCTAAAGCCACAGTATTTAGATCGGTGGGTCAAGGCTGATTGTATGAGGTTCAACAAGGCCAAGTGCCAGGTGCTCCATCCAGGTCACAACAACCTCATGGTAAGCTACAGACTTGGGTATGTGTGGTTGCAAAGCTGCAACTCAGAGAGGGACCTGTGGGTGTTGGTTGATAGTTGACTGAACGTGAGACAGCAGTGTGCCCAGATGACCAAGAAAGCCGACGGCATCCTGGCTTCTATTAGAAACACTGTGGCCAGCAGGAACAGGGAGGTGGTCATCCCCCCATGCTCAGTGCTGGTGAGGCCATACCTTGACTATCGTGTTCAGTTCTGGGCCCCTCACTACAAGAAGGACATTGGGATGCTTTAGTGTGTCCAGAGAAGGGCAGTGAGGCTGGTGAAGGGCCTGAGGCGCATGGCCTACAAGGTGTGTCTGAGGGAGCTGGGGTTGTTCAGTCTGGAGAAGAAGAGGCTGAAGGGAGACCTTGTAACTCTCTGCAGCTACCTGAAGGGAGATTGGAGTGAGGAGTGGGCCAACCTCTTCTCCTTGGTGTCAAGTGATAGGACTAAAGGAAATGGTTTGAAGCTGCGCTAGTGGAGGATCTGACTGGGTATTAGGAAATACTTCTTCACAGAGAGGGTTATCAAACACTGGAATGGACTGCCCAAGGTGGTGCTGGAGTCGCTGTTTCTCTATTTAAGTAGCATGTGGACTTGGTGCTTAGGGACATGGTTTAGTGTCAACCCTTCAGTGATGGGTTAAGGGTTGGACTAGATGAGCTTTGAGATTTCTTCTAACCAGATGTTTTCTGTGATTCTGTATACAGATTCAAAGAGTAAGTTTTGATTCAGTAGTCCATTGAAGCAGGACATGAGAAGAGAGACCTGCCTGTCAGGCTCTGAGGAGCTGACCTATAGTGTTATTGAGGAGATTCCTTTAAACGTATGAGTGCCCTATCCTGCATCAGAGACAAAGTAACTGAGCATTCCTTGTCAGCTTAGCACAAGCAGTGCTTCGGCTGCCCAGCTCCTGTGCGTGCTGCCCGTGGGCAGGGCTGCTGAAGGAGCTTTGTGAGCCCTGTTCTGCCTGCCCCAGGAGAGCAAGTCAGCCACCCAGACACTGCTTTCCAAGCATGCAGAGTAAATGCGGGTTAGGGCACTGCACTCTGAGGGATTTGTAATGCCCCAACTAAAACTGGCATAGTGGACGTGAATGTAACATTGTAACATTACTGCCCTTGAAAGTGAAATAATGTAGTATCTCCTCCAGCATTTTGTCAGATTGCAGCACTGCTTGGTACTTTCCTTCCTTGATTTCATTCACTATTAGATTTTGCTCGTTTTCCATTCCTTCTGTGGGCCAAGTAGTTTAAACTTGGCTCACTTTGCTCCTCGCCTGACCCTCTCTGGGCACATTCTGGACTTAAAGTTGCTTATTTATTCATCGCTGTTTGGTAAGACTTTGTTACGCTCATTGGTCACCTGAGAAAAATGGATATATGGATGGGAAAATAAGCTAAACATCTGCAAAGAGGGAAGAAAAAATATGGCATCTGTCCAGGCAGACTTTTAAACCATGGATAGAGTTTGCAATGTGCAATGTTTACAAGGTGTAGCAAAGTTACTGGACCCCTGAGAACTTGGAATTGCTAGCTAACGTCATACTTTGGTATTTTAAATCTTTTCTGGTGGTAATAATAATAAAAGTAAGAAGCAATAAACCTTTTAACGCAGAATTAAGGTTACTTATGGCTTTAATTAAAAGTGAAAATTGGCTTAATGTCAAAAAAAAGTCCTTACAAAAATGTGAATTTGTGGAAAATAACCATAAAATTTCTGAGATGATAAAGGCACAGTGGAGTAACGCTTCCAACCCTAGGGATCTGTTCTGTTGAAAAGAATGAAACCCTTTGCTGTCACACCATATTAGTCATGGATTCACTTAATAAATTGTGCCTGACTGCTTTTAATCCTGCTTTTAACCTCCCCCTACACACCAAGTGACAATATTGTGGTGCCTTAAGTTGTTGGCTCTCCAAGACTGCACCTGCAAATGCACCTTCGACATTGCATAAATTTAAAATAGCAGGATGAAAAAATGTAACAGCAGAATCCACTACTTGAGATGCTTTACAGTACATAGAGTCTTCAGCCCAGGTTTTCTAGATTTGTCTTCAGAGCTTTGTCCCTCTAAGACAGGGCCAGATTATGCAATCACCGTCCCTGGAGGTGTTCAAGAAAAGCCTGGATGAGGCACTTAGTGCCATGGTCTAGTTGACTGGATAGGGCTGGGTGAGAGGTTGGACTGGATGATCTTGGAGGTCTCTTCTAGCCTGGTTGATTCTATGATTCTATCTGACACAGGTAAATTCCCATCTCTGAATTATTGTAAGAAACTTTTGCTGATGATTTTTTTTTTTTTTTGCTTACCATGTTAATCAAAAATATCTTTTCTGCAAACCCTGTAAGGCAGCCATTGTCCTCTTTCTCCTCCCACACCTAGACTTGTGCCATCCACCAAATGCATATAAGTGGAATTCTCTCCAAGTAATGGAATGAAATCCTATGGAGCAAGAAGACAGCAATACGAATACATTTAATGCAAGCAATTTAGTAGATAGTGCTTTAAACTTTCATTTACTTTAAAAAGGAAAGGAAAAGAATGAAGAGAGCCATGCCTACTTCATTACCTATTTTGCAATTTGCAAAATCATTCATAAACTTGAGGGCAAATGTGTACAGAAATACTGTGCAAATGCCTGGGAACAAATGCTGCAAATGTCCAGGAAAAGATTTTAGGCAATAATCTGTCTACATCAGAAAATTCAGTCCGTACTTTTCAAATATTTTGGTGGGATAAAAATAAGTCCTTCCTGTTGCATTTTATAAAGTAAATGTCACTGACCACTCCTGGATTTTATCTCTGCGGGAAAGACAGTTGGAGGTCCTTCTAAGCTGGCAAGTAAGTGACAGAAAGCTGCAGAGCACCCGAAATGGGAACATAAAGCAATTCTGAGAGAAATGCTAGTGTGCAGTATGCCCCTGAACTACAATTACTTTTAAATTCTGCCCATTTACCGTGTGGTTTAATTCACTTTTAAGTATTAGAGTGCAAGTCCTGCTGTGAATGGAATGGGCCCATCAGTGGCTTTGTATAGACCTTTAATGAACTTGCTCATTTTCAAATGGTGTTTTTAAAGTTTTCTCTTTTGTATGAAAATGCAGTTTCAAATGGGTAAGAGAGAATTTTGAATAAGGACAAAAGATTGAATTGATTTCTTACAGCTGTTTGGCGAGGGCAAGGTCAGTATGCCAGTTCAACATCTACACATCTACTTTATCATCTGAGCAATGCAGTGACTATGCTTGCAGATACCATTTAAATTTTATCCATAATTACATCAGCGAACAACTGTGGCAATGTGTAATAGTCCTGTAAGCAAGAGTGTCCTGCTTAAAGAGAAAAAAAATAAATTTGAAATATTGTTTCCACTTAAGTAAAGGAAAATACACGAGATGAGGAGGGGAGGGGAGATGATAATTTGAGCAGTTCAGACAAACAAGACTGGCTAATGGAAACGTAAAAGCCTTCCTCTGGGCCTTGGACTGAAAGAAAATTTGAATCAGTTTTTGATTCTTTAGCGATTTCAACAGTGCCTAGACCGTATCTTCCATCTTGTCCTGTAAATTAATTATGGATCAGATACAATATGCAGTCAAGATTTGAAATGCTGAATGCTTACCTGACAGTTGTCCCTGAAAACTGTCTGTCTCCTGGAAGCCTGCATCGTCTTAGCTCAGTCATATGGATCTTGAGGAAACTATGTGTGGATTCAGCTGATAGCATAACACCTCAACAGACGCATGCCATAGTAAGTGATACTCTTAGGTCTCTACTAGTTTTTTTCAATACTAAAGCATGGAGTGCTTAGTCTGAAGAGTATTTTTCTTCCTTCTCTATTTATTTGATTTTTTACTTGGTTTTAGTCTAACAGAGCAGTTGTGTTGTGTCTGTTTACCGGAAAGCAGGTATCTTAGAAGCACAGCTTTGGGAAAGGGGTTATGAAGGACATTTCTGAAAGTTGTCTGCACTTCATGAAGGTTTTTTAGAATTGTAGTGTACATGGTATATCTGTCAGTTCAGTAAGGAGTGAAGGAGGCAGTGAGACCTCAGGACATGGATATGTGGACAGACTTCCAGCTTGGTTTGTTTCTGCTTAGTAATCTTCCTTTTTGACACAGATTGGTCAATTGCAACACAATGATTGAGCAACGACATCTGGGGAGCTGTCAAAACATTCTCCCAGTGAAGATGGACTCTTCCAAAGTTTGTTTCTGTGATATATGGATAAAAGATCTTTTCGGATACTAACATGCTGAGGAGGAAAAAAGGACAGGCAGTCAGAGTCTCTGTAATCCTGTCACTGTTTGTGTGTGATTTCCCCCATGTTGCATTTCTTGCTCTTTGAAAAATCAGTCAGCTATTAATGCCTGGAAGTTTCCAGAATACTTTTTCTGATTACAGTGAAGAATAAGGGTGCTACACTGCACCGCTGAGATGAAGCAGGCTATATGACAACTCAGCTGTATCCACTCCTGCTTTGGACTGTGATGGAGCAGAGCAGCCTGCACTAGGTGTGGAGCACTTCGGATGTAACGAAAGACAGATGTAGATCATCAGAGCAGAGTGATTCCTGGAATTGTTTTGTAGGGCAGCCTGTGCTGACCTGGAGCAGGGTTTCCATCTGAAATAAGGGCCCTTTACAAAAGCCATCTTGCATAGCTAGTAACAATCATGTAGATACTGCTTTCCTCCCACTGTGCCACTGCTTTAGTAGCCAAAAGAGGATATTAAATCTCCACCTTTAGAGATTTTTGTCTCACCTGTACAGGGCCCCACACTTCTTGATTTTTCATTGTTTGAACTGTTTTACAGTGGAAGCAGGCTTTTTAATTGTGATTGCATATTGATTTTACTACACAATAAATGAAGTTTGTTTAAACAAAACGTAATGCCAGCATTTAGACGTAGTGGGGAACATGAGCACAAAACAATGTCTGGTGATTTTCTTTAGCCTTATGGTTTTGGTTTATTTAATTTTGCAATGCTTATTTCCACTTTTAATTTCCTTTCATTTCTCAGAATTTGAACTAGGCTTTCTTGTTAGTTGAGGAGCACAATGCTTAATGTGTTTCTTACAGGAAATAAATTCACTTTGCCCCCTTCCTCCTAACTCGGAATGCTTGACTGATGAGGAAAGAAGGAGCCAAGTAGGGTTAGTTCATTACATCACTGGTATTTCAGCAGGATATTCAGACACTAAACTACTTACCAGTGACATTGTTCTTTATGTGACTCCTACTAATCTTGAGGAACTGCTGTGTTTGTGAACACCTGCGTTGTTGGGAGCAGGCAGACAGATCTTGCAGTGTGAGTCCCATTTGCCTTTGAGACTTTCAGCTTTCACTTTCTCTTATTCAAATTCTAACTTCATATTTCACTGTTAAAACTGCAAAAGGGAGAGAATGGATTGCAAGGGAAGCAAATCTATTTTCTTCCATTGAGAGCAGTTAAACATGAGGATATTTTTGCTCATTTATTTTCTGTGGCAGTCCCTTTAAAAGATGGCACTAGTGCAAAAAGAAGTGCATTCAGGGGCTAGGGGTCAGTAAGCAGTGACCATGGCAACTAAGAAACTATTCTGCAAAAAAATGCAGTGAGGAGTAAGTGTTTTAATCCCCAACATTAATCCCTTTCCTTCCTGTTTTCAAAATTAAATATAAATCAGGCACCATGGGGTGCAGCAATTTTTCCTGAAAGGAATGTTGACAAAAAGGGATTAGGAATTGGCAGCAGTGTTCAAGGAATTTAATCATAGAATTTGTTGGAAAACTTCACAGACTACAAATGACCAGTGTGTTTGAGAGTGGTCAGGGAGAAACAGGAAAACAGTGCCTTGAAGTAATGGAGGAGTGACTGTGCTGACCCCACCAACCCCCACCTCAGCCGAGCTGCTGCAGCAGCAGCAATGTACACTCGGTGGAATGCAGAACCAAGCTCCAGCACAAGGAATATGCTTTCCTAGTGGTGCATATGAAGTTCAGTGCTCCAGAAAGGAGGAAACATCAAAACCTCTCAAGTTTTTTATGGTGCTCTGGCAGCTGTGGCAGTTGTTACAATCAGGAGACTGTTGGTTCACTCTGATGTTAACTATTTCACAGAATCATAGAATGGCTTTGGCTGGAAGAGATCTTAGAGATCATCTAATCCAACCTCCCTGCCATGGGCAGGGACACCTCTCAACTAGCCCGAGTTACTCAAGCCCCCTTCCTACCTGGCCTTGAACATCTGCAGGGAGGGGGCATCCACAGCCTCTCTGGACAATCCATTCCAGATTGGGTTAAGAAGTTCTTCCTAAGAACCAATCTAAACCTGTTCTCCTTCAATTTAAATCCATTTCCCCTTGTCCTGTGGGAGGACACTCTTGTAAAAAGTCCCTCTGCAGCCATTCTGTAGG